>JAQIWI010000397.1:0-34447 GCA_034698825.1 Deuterosminthurus bicinctus | reverse complement strand
TGAACTCAAACTGATCTCAGCGCCTCATCGTTGGGAACTCAATATGTGTTCAGACCGAGTGTATTTTGCTAGCTGGGTTGTTATTTGCCTTGGTTCAAATTATGAGGAATAATGATTTGGGTGCTTGGGCTCCACCAGGTGTCTTCTAATTGGTTTAAAGCTGGCTCAGTCGGTCTACAGTAGTTGTCCTCTTGTTCACACAGCCTCCTTGCAGTCATAGATACAACGAGAGCACATATTACTCAACATACATTAAGAAGTTGTAAAGAAAATGGAGAATTTTCCATGAATTATTTCTTTCAATGTCGTTTCTTCTAATGATGAGAATGAAATGATGGTTGCACTCGATTCTTGTGTCTGAGTGCAAGGTGTTATCCGGCCTACCCTTTCATCAAAACAAATGACACGGTGAGCATGCATGAGGCGTTTTTCATACCATCCAGATACCAGCAGCACCATTTTTGGCTGGACACGCAACATGTACACAAGGCAAAATACAATCGTTATAAGTAGAGGGAACGGTTGTGTGGGAGAAGGGAGCAAAAAGTGCCAAAGATAATTTTTGGTGGTGAAGAAGAGCCTCGTTTATGTTTGACGCTAATCATATGCTTCCTTTAATAAGGCTTGACTTTAGTGAGGGTGGCCCGACGGATCTCCCATTGTGTTTCCCTTTCGATGCGCCTCCAACCTTGTTATCATTAACAAGCTCGGCACACAATCTACTTAGGCCCATCATGGACACATTACAAAACGTCTACACAAAGGCTGTGGGCTACCCAACAACATGACTCCGGTTTAGTCAGTCTTTTTACCCTCACTGTAACAAGTTCCAGTTCTTCAGTGTCTTCCAACTTTTCCAGAATCTATCTACTACATCCCTGCAGCATAAGACATGCCTATCATCTCAATGATCTTTTTCTCTACCTTTGCCTATCGCTATGTATAATATGATTTGGTGGAAAATGTTCTTAGTTTCTATCCAGCGTCAAAACTGGACAGAAGGCCCTCCCTAGCTACCTTTAAAACAGTGCACAACCGTCCTTGCAACAGGCTTTACGGGGAGAAAAACGTGAACGAGTACTGACTGTTACATTCTTCACGTAATATTCAATGTTCCGAACGAGCTGACCGCAGGGGAAACATTCATCTCCGCCTTCCTCCTTTTTATTATCATTTTCCTCTTGTTTCCTCCTTCAACAAGCATTCCTACTTTCTTCGTTGTTCCAGAGTATAATAACTGTAGAACTGCCCACATGATAATTGAAAAAAATCATTTTACTTGCCAGTCTTTGGTCATCGTGACGATCAAAAACAATCTGTAGTATTTTTTTTAACTACTTCCGCTGTCGACATTTGCCATTGAGTTCAACTCAAATATATTTTCTAGGAAGACAAGTATTTACTACTGGAACGGAGAATGTGAATGTGATCCTGATCCGAAGGTTACCTTGGCTGTTCGGCTGTTCAAGATCACACAAAATTTCATAGGTATGCGTGATTCACACATGGAATCATACAATGATGCAGCTGACTGTAGACACAACCTTGCATCATATGCTGTCTCAGAGCAGCCGCCATCTCATTTACTCTGTCTCGTCAAGATATGCTTAGCTCATGCGTCAAATAGTGGGAACTACTGTCCGTCACCGCAGAATTGATGATAATGGACTTGGTAATGAACAATAAATCTCTACTCCTTTAGCCACGTCTTTCAAAGCGTCACAGGATGGTGGAATCTCAATCAAATTAGTCTGTTAGCTAATGTGAAGTGTAATCGGATGGTAGCATGTGGAATAAAAAAATGTAACCTGAAGGCTACCGAACATTCGGTATCCCAAAAAGTCCAGCATCCCATCCTGATGGTCATGTGTTGGTATACTCGGAAAAACAGAAAAGAACATGTGCTTACCGCCGAAAAGTCTCACAACAACTACTCATTACGCCGCAGTTCATTTTGTACCTACAGACGAAGTCACACCTACAAAATTTACTGTGAACACTCTGGCCATGCGCCTAATGATAGCCCATAAAATACAGAGGAATGAAACTCTAAAGATGGAGAATTCCAAGGCTTGATTCATGCTATTTGGAAATCTCTACTTGTTGCATCATCAAGAATCCATAAAATGAGCATGAAAGAACAGATTGGAGAAGACCAGAATAATATATGTATTTTTCTATTTACACCGAACAGTGTCACTCCAGACTCCAGACTGAATATCCTGTGTTTATGCGTGTGCTGGCAGTGGCCAGTTTGATTCCGAAGGGGAGAGATGTGTTTTTTTCTCATCTGTGTATGTGATGTCAAGGGAGATGGTAAGAATGAACAAGGATGAGTGAGAGAAGGAGGTAAGGAAAGAGAGAGAGAGAGGATGAAGGATGGAAAAATGAAAACCCTCCGCCTTTAATCACGAAGCTACAAAATCCGTGAAAAATTACTCTCCGCCTGCATCGCTGGGCTATAAGTTTTTTCTCCACAAGACCCGTCTCTTAAACATGCCAAGTAGAACACCCCCACCCATACAGAAGCATTTGAGAGGCTAGCCTAATTGCCATTCACTTTTCGCCTTTTGCCCCGGCCACCTCCATGGAAACCATTATGGACCCACAAATATGACAAATAATACACACACTTCGTTAAAATATTGTGGAGAATTCAACCTACAATGCACCATAACGACTGTCTACCTGGCTGACTCCTACTGCATACCACACGTTTGTTCGTGAGGATGATATTGAAGAGATTGAATAAAGACGAGCTTGATTTCCTCAAAGTATAATGCCAAGCGTACATATGCAAGACGTCCTGTGCTATTCAACTTTCTGTACAGCTCACCTCTCCTGAAGGTTATGATGGTATCATATGTACAAAATTAACTTCCATATCAATTCCCTCAACAGTCGGGTACTGCCCCTTGGAATCATGTTCCACGACGCACAACATCTAATACCGAGAAAAAAGACTTTGATGATATTGCATGTAGATGGGCAAAAGCTGAAATGATTTGAATCCCCTGTGCACATGTTACATACAAGTTACTCGTAAAATGGGATTTGATGTGGTTCCTTGCGGAACGAGTGGTAAAATTGAAAAGGATGGATTCCTCTTCTTATGACAATCAAGCCGTGCTAACTTTCAATTATCAAGTAGCTTATTTATGTGTTTGCGTAGGAAAGGTATGGAAAATGTATTCAGTGCAAACTCCCACCCAGAACTTCATAAAGTCAAGTTTATAAGTCGACCGGTCCAATACATATTAAGAGTGCCATTAGGCAAGTAGTAGAGTGCCTTGAAAGTATGCATTCATAAACTCAAGTTATGAGCATCGAGAAATGTGGAAACAATCCTTACACATCTAGATACTCTCTGCAATCGTGAGGAATCTTGCGACTGGCAAGGCAAGTGGAAACCATCTCCAAGTTTCATTGAACAAAAAGATGCAAATGCAAGTCAAAGGGAATAATAGTTTGTGACTTTTATGCTTAATAAGATGCAGAATTTACTGTGTAATGCTGAATAAACTAAATTAGTTCTCCTCTAACTTATGAGACTACGAAGGTGTGAAGGTGAAGGTCATCCTCTCTAATCGTGGCATGACTTGTGAACCTTTGCAGTAACGTAAAGTTTGAGCGGGTTTTCCTCTTTCGTCTTTGTTAGCCAACAAACTCAGGAAGAGCAACAGCTCTCTCATTTCAACCTGCAGGAATGACACTTCAAATGCATAAACAAAGCACGTTCGAACGTCTAGTTTCTGTAATGGCAATTCCAACTTGGCGAGGTGACACTGGACTCTTCATAATGAACATTTTCCCTAAATACAGACTGCGGGAGTGACCTAACAGTCTTTTCAATACGTTTTCAGCTACATATTAGTTTGCATGCTTATTTCGAGTTACTCGAGAAGGATGGACTTTGGGGGGGGGACATCATTGCACGACGGAACAAGGGAGACGGAAGGCTTATGAGGCAAGCACGATGACTCTTCATTCTGAATCATCGTCAACAACAAGACTATGACTCAAAGGTGTGTCTCCCTTTTTATGTCTTTGAATCAGACTGTCCAACCGGATCACATTGATGATAACAACAACGGCAGCCACTATAATGCAAGTATGCACTGCTGTAATCCAAACTTTTCGAGGCATCAGTGAAACTCCTTCAACAATACAGTGAGTTTTTTGGTGATGTATAATTGAGCTAGCAAATACTTTCGCATGAGTGACCCGAAGACTACGCTTTGTTGAGAGAAAGTGTACGGATTTGTCTTATCCAGGCCTCATATTCCAGTTGACTGGTTCCATACTTAATGAACAAATGCGCGTGCAACTATAATAGAGACAAAGTGTATACTTGTGTGAACTTAGAACGCTGGGGATCACGATTATGATGATGGTACTGGCTGGGAAATCTGTAATGCATTTAAATTTGGTTTCTATACAAGGGAGCGCGTGGAGATAATGTCAATGTCAACATTTTATCACGAAACAATCTCACCTCTCGACTGGAATTAAACACGCACAAGAAATTCCACTGCTCGGCCAAGTCTACAATAATAATAACCCGTCTTCAAATCAGTCGTGAACTAGAAGCTTAACAATGTGCTCTTTGCAGCAGCTGATGCATCATGTAGCAGCAATCATTTTTCCTCTATGGTCAGCAGACAAGAGCACAAGAGGGCAGTGAATAGCCTTTAGCGGAGATGCTACATCACTTCGAGCAGAAAAAATTTCGTTGCATGAACACAGTTCGTTTGGCCCTGCTTTGTTATTCCAAGTCCTCATGCAGCATTTTGATTTTTACTGTAGTAGGATGGTTGCAGCACACCACGCCTGTAGTTAAATAGTAGTGCTCCATTATCGAGGAAATTCTCTCTCATGTACACTGTATCACACGAGCTCTTAAAGACGCTTATGAATTGCCTTATACTATCTTGCCGTGTTTCAAACTCTCACATGTTGCAATTACGTCCAGTTTTCAACCGAAACAGGTAGACACAAATAGAAATCAGCTCAGCGCATGCACAGAATACGTCTGCTTGAAGTGCCACTGGAAAATCATGTCATGATTCACATACCAGTTTTCGGGCCCACGCAACAATTTAAATTAGCTTGTCCGCGGAAAACAAAGGTATGAAGAGGCCATATAGCTGTATTGTAACGGGCATGAGAAATGACGGCTCAGCTGCACAAACTTGATACTGTTTTCGACAACGGAAACAAACTTTACGATTGCCACTCTGAACCTGCTTCTTTTTTATTTCCCTCTTCATAATTGTATAATGTTGCTACTAAGTTATTCTGTTCCTCTTCAAACTTTGCCTTTAGTTGCTCTGTCCATCATCACATCTGCGCGAGCTATTAAAGTTCTTTTCCATCTCCCCTCACTGCACTGCTGTACGCTATACGCACTTTGTGGACGCACAATTATTTTTTGATTGCATGCTAACACTTCTTCAATTACTCTTGCGCTTCCCTATAATTCCACCTATCCCCATGATGATAATCTGCTTCAGTCCAAAGGAGCCGGGTGAGCATGAGCTTTGATTGTTCACATCGTATTAGGACCCCACATTAAACTCAGGACAAGAGCACTTCCTTAAAAATTAGTGCGGATACTACCCATGTAATTATGAATTTAGGGGAATTAAGTATGTTTACTTGGTGGTTACTTCGTTATTTGTGCACTAATAACAAGGGATCGGCTTCCTGTGCATTAGTTAGATATGTAGAATAGATCTGTGAGTCAGCAGGACTAACAAGACTCCGTTCTTTTGCGGAGAACATGTGAATGGAAAAGTGAGGGAGATTTTTGGACTTCGAGTGCTGAATTTTCACCGTCATTGCATAAGAGAAATTGTCTTGAATGAAATTGCCGCATGTAATCAGACATGTCAGGCATATTGTAATGTATGAAATGCATTATCGTCATTTTCCTCTCAGTGTTGAGCACTGTTTTACAGGGATATGACATAAATTTAGAAAATTTACTTAAAATAAGAATAAACTTCGGACATTGCGTCTGTAAATAATCCAACGATAACTCGGTAGCATACTCCACAGCTTAGCTGCTCGAAAAGGAAACTTTAGGGAAACCCC
Organism: Deuterosminthurus bicinctus; assembly: GCA_034698825.1. Lineage (NCBI taxonomy): Eukaryota > Metazoa > Arthropoda > Collembola > Symphypleona > Bourletiellidae > Deuterosminthurus > Deuterosminthurus bicinctus. Next base: position 28,351 of record JAQIWI010000397.1, on the reverse strand, counting down.
AAAGTTCTGAGAAAGTAGCATAGTAACATGACGACACTGTTGACCATTTGAAGGTCTTATTAGTTTTTTAATGTAGTTAAGTTTAAGCTCATTAAATAACAGACTACGAGGGAATAGAACAGTCATATATTACTGCTTCCCAAATAGGGACAGTGTAGTCAATGTGCGAGTAGACCCAGAGATTTAAATACTTAAATCTCATTGCTTAAATGTTTCTTCTGAATACAATTAGCTTCAAATTTCAGCTCCCGGTCAAGTAAACAGCTAAGATATTTGAACTCGTCAGTTTTCTCTGTTCACCAATTGTGCATGGTATTTCGAGCATATTCTGGTTTGTGTTTCAGCTCCATCGAACTATTAAGTAATTACGGATTGTCATAGCGATATCGTCAGCAAATATACACGAGCGAGTTGTTCCAGGGATGTTAAAATACATGATAAATAAAATAGGACTTAAGACACTATCTTGAGGAATCTCCATGTTTAACTGGAACGGAACTGAACGATAATCTGATGGCTTAATTACTTATGAACGATTGATTAAGCACGAGCACATTAGTTTAACTACGGACTTTGGGAAATTATACAAATGAATCATTTTCAGAATTATTATAAAATGGGATATACCATCAAAGGCTTTTTAGATGTCGGCAATTACAGAACCTACATAGCTATCATTATCTAGCCCGTTATGTAACTGGTCTGTCAATTTGGCAAGAGTTTGCACTGTAGATTTGCCCTTTCTGAAACCAAGTTGACTTCGAGAGGAAAGCTCATTAGATGCTAGTTGGTGTGATGTTCATGGGTACACAAAGTCAACGTGAACCATTCCGACGCAAAGATTTATTCCAGTAGCTTGAGGCTCCGAAAAATTATTCGCACGCTCCATCTATGGGCAAGACGTAAAGGAGTCATGTCGGCAAATTATTTTTCTAGTCATTATTCTTCATCTTGTAAGGAAGTTTACGTCATTGTACAGAATATGATCCTATTACGAGTTCTTTGTTGATTTTCCATGTTGAAGTTCCATGGGATAGAAATAAATCGTATTTGAAGAATTCTGAAGCTATGACGGCCATTAGCTTCGGGGAGGATAAATAATTTCCCAGTTAACCTGCAACATAGAAACTCTAAATTGTAAGATTGGACCCCGCCATGTGCAGTAATGTATGAATTTCAGAGAGACATTTGAGGAGGCTGCAGATTATTTCGCGTCGGCTGATTTCTGGGGTTCTTTGAAACTCTAAAGCTTGTACATAAGATGTGCGTTAGGATTCGGTGGTATTTCTTGTACTCATCTCGAATATACTCATTATTCATAAGTGTGTGTCTCTCAATTGCGTTGCGTTTGGAGACCGTCATAAAAGGGGAAAGCTTATATATAGAAAGAGGTAGTAATAAAAAGGAGACTTTATTTTGTCTAGAGGTTTGTTCGAGACAGAGGCAGAAAGAGAGAGAGAGCGAAGAAACGACGACAGTTGAGTGCAGAGGGACTTGAACAATTCCTCCTTAGTTAGTACAATCGTCCTCTTCGTTCTCCTTGTCATCATGGTCTCCGCTGCCACTTTACTTTCCTTCCAGCAGTTGGGGCAGACAGACAGAGAGAAAAAGAAAAGGAGCCTTGCCAGAAGAGACAAACCAAGTATTCAAACCGCATGAACTCGAACAAGTCCTCGCTACTCCAGGGAAATGACCTACACAGATTTAAAACAAATTCATGAAAAACCTTTTGCGGTAGCATAGGGAGCTTGAACGACTGGAAGAAGGAAAAGCCATGATGGGAATCGTCATCATACCACTTGATTTTACAAGATACACCAAACATGTTCCATTCTTTTTCTCTCTCAATCCAGCTCGGAGGATAAAACGCAGAAAAAACTTTTGACATAATTTATTTTCCCTTTTTATCTTTGTTGATAACACAATTTTTGCTATTTTTAATACTTCTTCAGCAAAAGTTAGGTGTTCATAATGAGAATATTGCTACAGATAGTTCAAGTGAGCCCAGGATTTTAAGCCTCCTCAGAGCTCAGAGGTCTCACGTGCCGCCTGGAGATTATAGTTTGTAGTACATGTGAGCTGAGGCACTCTGGAGAACTAGTGTGGGTTTACCACTATCTCTCAACCTATCATTTAAAACAATTCGCTCTAATTTAACTTGGGATTCTTGCTGGTGGCTCGGACTTACGATTTTGTCCAAATTATACCCTTTAATGCATCAGGCCATCCGGCAAAGGAACCAACTTGAGTTTCCCCACAATCATATGCGTACAGCGGCACAGCTTCATCCATTTATTTCCAGTTCATTTTAAAAGTTGTGAGTTGCTTGAAGCAAGCACTAATATGAAGTTGTACACCATCTGTATTATCATCCTAAAAGTTACCTCACTTGCTTACACTCAACATATGTCATACACAAGCTCCTCTTTTTACCTCGATGAGAAAGGCTTCTATTACCGCACGTACGTATTTGAGAAACATGTTCCTCGTGGGTAATTATCCACCGAAAAGAGAAATTATACATTTGACAAAAAGTTGCTCAGGAAGGACTGTCCCGTCACCTTTGTGAACGGATTCCTCAGGGTTTCTAGCGTAAAGGGACGGATGACAAGGACGCGTGTAAGTTTTCTCTTCATATTACACCAACTGTCTGCATAAAAATACTTTGCGACTATAAAACTTGCTGAATATGAAAAAGCCAAGTTGTTCTCAAACGATACATTGACGTATATAGATTTGTGCATTGGCTCAGAAGCGGGGTAAAACTGACATCTGAACTATGGAAGTCATCCAGCTTTCTAATGCTTATTGCATTATCGTATTTACGCTCCTTCACCTCAGATCATTCTATCGAGCCAGAACAAAGGGCCATCACAACATTATTCTCAAGTGCAGTGTGAAGAATTCCAAAAGTGAACAACTTTGCCAGCGTGCACTGAAGCGGTAAGACGGATTGGAGTCCTGTAGTTGCCAGCCAGCCCAAAAAGGCACTGACAAATTGGAAAAATAGCAATAATTTTGAAGACCACTGAACACGCTATATGCGAGACCAGAAGGATAACCGATTTGGAGTCCGTTTTAAAATTTTCCGCATACAACAAGTAATACATTTGCAGTATTTTTGTAACTGGGACATTGGATGTGAGGAAAATTTGGGACAGGTTACAATTCGAAGAGTCTACCTTTAAACTAGAGATTCCGGGTAAATAATCTTGCATTGAAGACTAGGAAGAAATTACATTTTGTGGGGAGGATGACTTTGTAAGTGCGTAGGTGTGGTTGTTTCCTCTGTGTATCGCCCAAGACTGGCGGATAGTCCACAGCATGCATACGAGGTCATACTGTTGTCCAAATTACTTTGAGCAGTGCAAAACATCTGTGTTGTTTAAATCACACTAACAGCCTGTTTCTTGTCGAATGTCTCAAGATTAGTTGGCCACGTTCTCTGAATCAAATCCGACGGGTACTACATATGGAAGTACTTTCCCGCATTGCCCCTCCTCTCCTCACAAAACGATAGTTTATGGAACGAAGTGTGCTGCGTCCTGCGTCGCGATACGAAGCTTCCATAGTATGTGTTGGAAGGGGCAACCTATAATCCTGCTGTGCGTTCTTATTCAACTTAACCTAGTATATGTTTGGGGCAAACAAATATTATGCGAGTGGGGCAACCGTCGCCGAAAGACTTCATCGTACCACACAATTTCCGAAGTTTCAATGACCGTGAAAGAGATGAGGCAAGTGGAGAAAAAGTGTAAATAATACAGCCTAGGACTGAGAACTTTGAAGAGAGCCTTGCTGAAAAGGATTGAACAATATTTTTAACACTTTCTCTCAAGCCAGTGACTGCCATAATAGCTTCAGAACAGAGACTTGAGGAACAATTTTTGTATTTGTCTTTCACTGCACCGGCTGGGTTATCTTCGCTGGTTGCCATTTATACGAATGATATCTCTGTATTTTTAAAACTCAGTCATATATTTCACTGAGAGTGACATAAAAAGGCCATGATTGAAACGCCTGGAGCTTTATCATGAACTGAGCCTGATTATTATCTTCGACGACTGACTAAAGTGTTTCCATCCTTCGCATTCACCCCTGAGCATTTGATGTCAAAAGTTTGAGGTTTCTCAACCTCAACGCAACGCTCTATGTCGTAAAAGTAACTCATCTATGGGTCTCCTAAGAACGTGAATTGCTGTATATCAATGCCAAAAATAGGATACCAACTTCCATAGAACGAGAGAAAAGTCAGTTGGCTGCTCTATAGCTTTTGACCTGACAATGTAACTCCATTTTTCCCATTATTATTAGTCATAAAAAGCTACCGCCTGCCGCAATCAAGAGTACGTGTGTAAAACAAGTATTATTCAAAACTTTTTTACCAGATTCAATGATGATTCAGTCTTAGTGTGATCTTTTTTTCGGAGCGCATTGCGTATTCAAACAAGCTTTATTTGCTGCAAGCACAAAAACAGTTGCATTGCACCACTACACCTGCCAGTAGAATTGCCACTACAAGTTCATTAGTGCATCATAAATGAATGATAAAATGTGGAAAATATGAGAACATGGCTTCCACACGGTGATTTTTTTCACTACTGAAAAAATGAGTGGGCGGCAAAAGCTCTGCATAAAATGTAGCATTAATATGGACACCCGAAATTGTCTCGTACCCTTTCCAAGGCATCATAAATACACGTTAAAGAAGTAAACATGATATTGACGAGGTAAGTGATCATGGTAATTAAGGATAAAAATGTAGCTGGAAAATGTGCGTAGATGCAGCTAAAGAATGAAGATGGAATGAAACATCATGTCGTAATCACATAATGGAAGAAGTCAATAAAGTCGTGAGGGCGAGCCGGCCATTCCTTTGATCTGTTTCTGTAGTCTGGATCATTTATCAGCACTCTCACCACCGACATAGTTTAAGATTTTAGTGAATGACCCAACATTTGACATTGTAGTAGACTCTCACACACACTTCTCAGCCGAACAAAGTGTGCTCAGTGAGAAAGCGACAGTTGTCAAATGGAACGCAATTCTGAGTTTCACAATCACTCTAGTCAATGAGTTTGGAGGAGAGTGGAATTTCCTTTATGGTGCTGAAGCAGTTGCACGGTTTTTTCTTATTTGCTCCATGAATGGGCAGTCATGAGGCTAGAAAATACTTGTTTTCCTAACTCACTGTCGTCACCTCCCAACATTATTCATGAATGGACGGAAGGAAATCAAAGGGCTAATAATAATTTTACTCGGAAAAAGCACGAGAGCTGGAAAGGAACATGGGAAGTGCTATGAAGAGTTACGTGATTGACATAGTTGTAAAACTATTTCAGATGTTGGGAGAGCATAGAAAGTTTGACAGAGAGTTTGGTGCGAGTAAGACCCTTGTTCATGTCACTTCAGAGGAGCATAGAGAACGCACCATGACTTTGACACCGTGTAAACCAACTTTACTGACAAATGATCGAGCAAATAGTATCTCAAGTTGGAAGGGACGAGAAATATGCTGAACACTTCACTGTCAGTCCTTCCATGTATTCAATACGAGGCTGTGTTTACTTGGTGCGTAGACATCTGCCACGTGCCGCCTGGATCTAGAGTGGAAATGGGTCCTTTTCAAACGTTTTCAGCGCTACACAAGACACCTGATTCGTACACAAACACAATATATTAGCCAGCGGTAACGCGAAATCCTGCCATTTAATAATGAATCAGCTTGCTTCTCATTTACCAAAACAAAGTCGGAAGCAGAGATGAAGAAATTGATCGATTTTTCAACGACTATGATGACAATATAGGAAGCTGTATAGCCATAATGGTGTTCACTCCTACTTGGAATTTTGAAAGCGCGTGCATTGTGCATCAACCAAGTGTATTGAAAGTCCAACTGTCGGACGGGAGCGGGAAATAAATGAGACTTTGATGCATTGGAATAGATTGTTATAGAGAGGTAAAGGAAAAGCTTTAAGCAGCGCAGTAACAAGACACAACTGCGGTTTGACTACACTAATGATTTTCCTTGTCAGTCCAATGTCTCCTGACGGGTTCTGCGGCCCTCATAATATTCACAATCCAGAAGCTCCCTCGCTATGGCTTTGCAACATTCATTATTTCGTATTGACATGTGAAAAGGAAGGGTGGGATTTGTGGGCCGATCTGTCGTCATGTTTGAATAGAACTTACTCCTCTACCTCTCCCCTCCAGCAATCAAGACTAGGAAGCTGCACAGTAGTTGACGTAGATACACACACACACACACACACACACACATGTAGTGAGGATTATTGGAATACACCACGGAGCCACAAAAAGCTGACTCTACACAATGCGTTCTTATGGACACAGTCATATTTTTGACAGCTGCATTGATAATTCATGAGTTTCCCTCAGGGATCCTTTCGAAGAAACTCAAAGTATCATCGAGGGATATTTGAAGAGATACCGAAAGCCTGGGAGAGACAGAGATAGAGAATAACGCGGTGGAGAAGCAAGTTCGTGATGACGAAACCCCAGTAATATTTAGATCGTAAAAATTGCAGCGGACGATACAACGGAGCGTTTTATTCCTCGCAGTACTCGCAGGTATAACAACAACAACGTGTATATATTTTAACCTGCTTGTCTGTTCGTACTTGAGTCGGTATGCAAAGTTTCCCTAATAGCTTCCTACAAGCTTAAAGCAAGATTTAGGGAAATTTCCTCTTTCTCATTGTTTACTCAGTTGGAATTTCCGATTCTCAAATCTATCATCGATTCCTGTTATTTTATGTTTTGTTTACCTTTCTTATCAGTTCCAACGTGAGCATTCACATCAGAGGGTCTGTGGTTTGGCATGTTAAGTCTTCTACTGATATTTGCACTGGTGCTCAAGAGGCTCGGCCCTGCTAGATGACGACGGTAAGCTTTTCAAAGGGAAGTTGACTTTTGTCGGAGGGGAGAGAATCCCTAAAACACGGAATGCCTCTTTGGATCTATGCAAATTTCCACGCCACAAAGTAACATTAAAAGTGATTTGATTGTGATGATAGATACCCCTCCGCCGGGTGTCATATCTCCTTTGATTACGCAATACGAATACAACATTCACAGGCCATCACTCATCCTGGCTACATTGATATTCATTACTACTACCACTGTGCACTGTTTCCGCTTCCACTGACCATCATGATTAACGTAAGGGCAAGTGATTCCGTCCTGTTTTCCCCATTTCTCTCCACGCTCCCCCCACACATCAGCCACAAGATTAACGCTTGACAGGCACAAAATCATTATCTAAGTCGTAATATTCTCACAAGGGATCACGCTTTGTTCCATCCCAACTCCTAACCTCTACAAATGTATATAGACGTTGCATCTCAACTCACTCTGAATCGCAGATTGCACACTTTCAGGGTGAATCTTTCGCTCTATAAGCCCCGAACCTTAATCTTGTTACCCTTAAAAGATACAGGGAAAACAGTTGAATATTGAAGACTTTCCCTAGGCAATAGCATTGAAAAAAAGAACATGGATTTTAGCATTTTAGAAAAGCCCAACTCTGAGGATTAGTTGCGGACCTCATCTTCATAGATTCAATCCTCATTTTCTATATCATGAGTCTGCCACAATTATTAATGTTTCCGCATGCAACTGCATAAATCATACAAATTGACCGTCACTCTCGTTAACGTCGGACCTTGTGAAATGTAGGAGCAGGTGATGAATGCTTGTTGGTCATGGGAAGGAGGGTTAATATGTTAGCTCTCTCTCTCTCTCTTCTCCCACTCACACATCTTCATGCCACATTACGAAATACTGAGAACATTATTCGGTGCGCACATCCTCATAATGCACTTCTTGATCCTACTCTCATTGTCAGGTACATTTCAACCACTCCTAATAGTACGTGACGATAAAGTCGGAAAAAGTATATAGAAATTTCTAGTGAGAGTATTCAAGTAGTCAACAAGGAACAGTCTGAAGCATGAAGAGTCATTATTATTTTCCAATCGGTTTCTTGACATGTATCACATTATCAATGCTCTTTGTATGCGAATCAGTAAGGTCGTTAACTACATGGAAGACTGCTACTGTGACGTCTGTGACCAACCATGTACAACCCTCCCGCGGTAGTCAGTTCCGGCTTAATTTAATTAAACTTGTAATTTGTCAGTGGGAACAACTGGTAGTGTGCACGCCATAACAGGGGGAAGTAAATTGAATTCCATAGTCGTTGTCTTTGAAACATTTAGAAGGAAAGAGAATGAGTAAAGGAGAAGATGGGAAAAAAGGAGAGAGAGAGAGAGAGGAGATGATGACAAGATGTTGATGCTTTTCGGGATGATGATTGCATGCAGGATGTGTTATCGTTTGTAGCATTACCAGCAGGGGATAACATCATGTGTGCATGTCTCTCTGTATGTTTGTTTGTGAGTGTGTGGGCATATTTGTTACGTGAGCAAGGTGCTGTGAAGATACTGCCACCAAGAGTAATTGTTTTCCACAATGACCCTTCGTCTCACATGAGTGTTTGTTGGAGGAAATTACGAGGTTTCGGAGCTCTTATCATATCTACCATCTAAGAAATTGTGTCATAATTCAGACGTATGTGAATTGAATTGTTCACTTAACTACGTACAATGTAAATTCGTCCTTGCTGGGGGATCATTCATAGTGCCATGAAGAGCAGCATAGGAGGACCTGAAGGAAATGATAACGATGACGAGGACATGCTCGTCCTCGAAGAAGAATGGGACAACAAATGGTAAAACACATTGACAGAAGGCTCATTTCCGGTCTCCGCGTAATACTCACACTCGTCAACAACCATTTTCTCGGTGACAAAAGGATGGTGGCAATGTCAAACCAGCTCGTACCTGTAGAGACGACTATGCTATTTGCCAACTTGTCCGCTACTCCGCCCAAATTGCTAGTGATGATAGAGCAAGCGTTGCTATGAAAATACATCAATTATAATCGTGGCTATCCAGTCAAGCCTAGCTCAGACCCTCTGAATCACGAGCTTCGACTGACTATACTATCAAATGAGTGGATTTAAAGTTGTCATACGTGATGAAGATGAAGATGTGAAAGCATTATTATTGGCATCTTCCCATATCATCCTTAGACAACATCTGCAAGGGGAATAGAATAGGAATTTCGTACAGCAGCTGAGGCCCACAACAACGACGAGAATGTGGCGTGCATATGAACGAGTGGACACGACAGGCTAGTGCACCGCTCAGTTTTATCTCCTGTCTCATGTGAGGAACAGTTGTGAGTTAATTTTTAATTTTCTTCCCCTCTGGTCGGAAAGGAAGGGTGAAATTGAGGACTTGAAGGTGTTATGCTTCTTGTTGTAATTCATTTAATTCGTCACTCCTGGCTAGCGTTTTGAGCGGATGAAAAGCAATCATAATAAGCATGCTGATGTAATACCGTGTGGGTATACACGTCAAGTAAATTGAAATGGAGCGAGATGAGTAATACTACACACACGATGGAAAGAAAGAGAGGCAATGTGGCAGTGGCTGTTTGAGAAAATATTCCTCCTGTCGGTCAACTTGACTTCTCATTACAACATCCGCTGACTCCACTGACTGTGAGTATGCGAGCCGAGGATGAGCTTCCTTTTCTATCCATATGTATAATATAATAATATCGCATCCAGCTCGCGCATCATTCTCTCACAAGACTCAAGGAGCTCAGGGTCCCTTATGCTATTTATTCTTCTCCCGTTTAAAATGAAAGGAGAGGCGTCAAGTCATGTATATAAAAGTGGTCCAAAATTCAATGCTTGCATGTTCGAGTAAAGCCACCGCACACATGAATATCCCTCAGCATTCATTCATGCTGGAAAAGCTCCGACGTCGTTGTGGATATACCAATTGCTCCATGGAGAGGAATAATATTTCCAACCCTTACTCACATTTGGGCTCAAGTGAGAGAAAGCATGTGCTGCGGAAAGTTGAAGTAAATAGGGACAATTAACCTGAGTACTTCCTAACTGTATATAGGGATACAGAAGAATATGTGAACATTCCAAGGAATGGGCTTTCCATTCTCATGCAAATTATTATTACGGTTATCCGCTGGTATCAACTAAAACAGCTTGCGTGCAAGTAAATTCAATCCCCTTGAATTCAAATGATGTTGTTGTTGTTGTTATCAACAGCGAGAATACCGGGGTGAGGTCGATAAGCAGGGTAATAGGTAATTAGCCTATTACCATTTCCATCCTTTAAACATAGCCCGACTCACAAATAGTTCTCCACTATTACATGGATACTTCCGAAAGGATGCCCACAGGAGGATCAGTTCAAGTAATTACTTAACGGACCTAAATAATTATCTCGTGTGAAATTACACTAATCATGCGAGCTCGGAAGATTCTTCCTCACACACACGAGACTTTGAAAGACTCCTTTCCATTCCCTCCTCCCACCTTTTCCTATTTAATCAAATTAATCAGCTCATGCTCCTCTCAGGGATATGCTTACAGAAGCGGCACGGCAGTATAGCAAAGACAGAAGAAATGCTTGTCACAGGCTGAAATAAGGGCACAAGGATGTGACAAAAAAGCATTAATAACAGCAGAGTTGAATAATTTATTCCAGAGGAGTTGAATAATTTATTCCGGAGAAGTTGTAATTATTTGTTTCTTATGCACAATTTTTTGATACAAATACTATGTTTAAAAGCCGCAGCTATATAATCCCTTTCTTCACCATCACCATGCGCCACCCCTGAGTACAGAATTTCCTAGTTCAAAGATACGCTCTAGAATACGAACACATTAGTTACACTTGAAAGATATATGACCGTAAAATTTCCCAAAAATGACCTGCACTTTAACATTATTCTCATTCATTCGCATTTCTATAATCATAATAAATTAAACTTGATCATTCATCATTCTATCAAATATTAGTACAACACAGCCGCTATAATCTTGACATATTCTCACAAAAACTCCAGGTTGTTATCAGTAACAAATATATCCCCTTTTATTCCAACAAAATCACACGTCCTTCGATGTAATAATGTCTCGTCCATTCCACAGCTACACGGCGACTATTATACTCCTACCTAAACTAACAAAAGGCTATTACTTTTATAATACTCAATATCACGTGGAGGTACGCTATACATACATCCAAGTACGCTGGATGTACACTGGCTATACATATCCAAATTTAAACAAATAATAATACAACGTGGAAATTGAGAAAACATGTGCAGTATAAATTGTATCCAATAAATCTACTTAAATCAATTAGAAAAATCTATAATCTATAGCAATCAATCTAGTAAGCCGAACGTATGCAAAATTCCCTCATTCATAAAATGACTAGACTTCCACTTGATCATATTAATAAACAGTTGTTTTAAAAATAGATGTATACGTACATACCATTTGGAGAAATATATAAAACATTTTCTGGGGGAAGACAGATGAAAACAGCTACAATAACAATAATAATAATAAGCGTTTTTCGTCACTACTCAAAACCATTTCAAAGGTCTCGCAGAGAAATATAAAATTCGGAAGCTGGAATTAAGACGCCCAAGAAGGCTGCTGCTGCTGTAGATGGTTGTCATCATCAGTACTGAGGATAGAAAATCTTCCTTCTTCTATACTTTAAGGTTGAAGGAAGGGCATTGAAGAAGACGAAAAGTGGAATGATTTCAACGAATAGAAAGCTCCCGACGCCCAACTCATAACAACAACATTTCAATCTAACAACTTCCATTATTACATTGAGAATTTCAACCCTGTGTAAGGGCTCTTTTCCTAAATATTTTTTTTTTTAACTTTTGTTTCTTCATGTATATATATTTTGAATAAAAATTCAGTTTCGTATTGCACACTCATATCACGTGCACAATTCCGTGCGTTCAATAATGTTCCCTAATAGAATAATTTATTTCCTACATACGATCAAAACTGCACGGGAAGCTTGATGTTTCACCATCACACTCTGAATCCACTGCTACTTTTCTTTATCTCAAATATACACTTTGGTCACACCACTCACTCATGACCACACCACCTCAACTACACTTGATGATGAAACAATAAAATTAGCAAGACCAGCTGAGCTCGGAGTTTATTAAAATTTTGAGAACTTGTGTATTCCTAATATTTTTCCAAGGCGTTGCTTCGGAGTTGCCATTCCTTTCTTGGGTTTCTTCTGTAAATTAGCCTTGACGACAGCGGCGGCACCTTTCCCAGTCGGCACTTGAGAGACTTTGACCAAGGAAGAAGAAGGCCCTGCTGTCTCCGATATACTAGCCATGTGAGTTGGCTTCCCTTTAATTCCCTCTTCTTTCTTCTTTCTCGCCTTATACTTTCTTTTCATAGGTTTCTGACAGGTTGTTAAAAAAAACTTTGATTTCTTTTTTGTTTGTTTCTTTGATTTCTCTTGGTCAATAATAATGTGAAATGAATTACGTATTATTATTATTATTATTACGGCTTACATCTGGCATTGTAGCAAGTTTGGCGGCAGCTTTCTCCAAGCCCTTCTCTACGTGCTCACGCCTGGCCCCGATTCTACTCGGGTGGTGTTCCCTTGGATTGATCCGACCCACTTTGACCCTTGGACTCCAATTGTCGTCCTCATCCTTGTTCTGCCTTTTCCTTTTAGCAGGTTTCCCTCCCTCATCGTCAGAGCCAGCAAGAGGCAAGTAAACTATGGACAAAATCGTTTATTGGTTTTAAATTCTATTTTCAATCTATTCAATCTCATGTGCTTTTTTGCTATCTCATCAAAAGTACACTCACTGAAATCATCATCTTGATGAACTTTTTCAATAGCTTCTTCGAAATCGTACCCCGACTGCTTAGGCCTGTACTTCCGCTTCCCTTTCCTTGACCCAATGTCCTCTCCCATGGATAGCATTTCTTGGAAGGACTCTTGTACCATCGGGGAACTGTCCCTGTAAGATGGAACGCAAAGGTACGCAATTATGTGAATGGATTCAGGATTTCATATAGCTATTCATCATCATCCCCTTTCTTACTTTGTGAAGGCATTTATCCTTTCAGGGTAGTTGGATGATTTGATTAACTCATTGATACCATCCAATGTCCCTGCAAGCATCTCGTCCAAGGCCGCATTCCGTTCATTCTTTTTCCTCAATTTGCTCTTGTGATGTTTTTTTGATTTATTACTTCTAATAATATTATTTGTATTATCTGAATCTGCTTCCCTTTCTTCATCTGTGTCGATCTTCAATTCATTGTCCGAATCCAGAGCATTATAGTCTGAATTCATCTTGTCATCTGCTTCGATCATTTCCACACGGCCTTCTCCAACTGCACAAATTATATAGATTACGTCACACACCTTTGTCTATGCTTACCAATAGCGCCATTGCTCTTAATCACGTCTGAAACATTTCTCCTCGTCACTCACTAAATTTACTGATGGCTCCTACACTAAAAATGGATACAAACAAGTAAGTAAAAAACACTCACGAGACAGTCTAAGCTTAGGCAGGTGATCCTTATGCTGTTGTAGCTGCGTCAAATTATTGTTAGCTACTGATCCTCCTCGATCAACTGTACGCTCACCCCCATCTCCGCTGAAAATGAAATTCAATTGAGAATGTAAAAAAAAATCAAAGGACCTTTTACAAGTCTCATCATTCCAGTGTGTGGACGCATACAAAAAACTTACTTCCAAAGTTTGATGGACACGGCGGATGGGTGATCAACAGAGTCTTGACCATGAGATCGGGAAGACATTGTCAGCTTTAGCTTTATCGGGGTCACTTGCTTCTGACCTTGTTGTTGAGGTTCAGGTCGACTGGGTGAGTTGCACAAAGGATTCTTCTCATCACCCTTGGGCTGCTTACTTATGGTATACAAAACCTTTTTTTGAGCTCCAATATCATCGGACGGCAACTCAGTTTCTTTTGTACTAATAACTTCAGGTTTGAGCTTTGGGGATACTTCTCTGCTCCTCATTTTTTCTTTCTTTTTATTAAGTATTCTCTCTTTGATTGAGTCTGGACTCCGTACGAAAGACTTTTCTTCCCCAACCTAAATAATTATTACCAAGTTTGATTATGGTTTGGTTTAAAAAAAAATTGTAACTTTACACAAAAAAAACAGTCAATCTTCAAAAAAAAGAGACCTTCGACGGCCTAAGTGCACTGAAGCGCTTATCAGCAATGCGAACTTCCCGGGAGAGTTCCTTAATGAGACGTCCTGGGTTAATTGTAGGAGGAATGAACTCACGACGATACTTTCCCACCTGCACAAACAGTTAGTTATTGAGCAAAGTTATCATAATAATTATAATATCAACCACAAGACCAGACATAATGTTCATCCACTAGTAATAATAAACTTACATAATTCGGCCCATGTATCAATTTGTCAGAATGCCAAAGGCGCAAGGCACTTAAAAGGGTTTTAGCCCCAGTCAGAATATGATGAGGTACGCTGCCACTTCCATTAAGAGACTCGAGTGTATCAACTACTCCACGAACCGCGAACCAATGTGTCGCTTCAAAACCAGGATACAAGTATTTTGCTGGCACTTTCAACTTTTTCTCTATTTCGTATATCCTGCAAACAGATAGGACAAAGGTTTGTACAAGTTTGCCAAACAATGAGTTAGTAACAGAGCTCTTACTGGAGTTGCAAGTCCATATTTAATGAGTGAAGAAAGTTGCCTCCAAAAACTAAAGAATCTGTAGATGTGAGGACGGCATGAATCCATCCTGTAGGAATAAATAATGTTTGTCCTTTTTTCAACACACACCTATAGCACTGATCAACCTGTAATAAAAAGGGAAAATGAACATGTCAAAAAAACAAGGAAAATCAACGTGTAATATGATCAAATTTTTCTACGTTGGAGTTGTACAACATACCGAGTCGGCAAAAAAACTTTCATATTGATCCACGGAGGCCATCCATCGGGCGTACAGCGCAAGGTTGGCAGGTGTTGGTTCAATGAGATAGAAAACTTTCTCGCCCTAAATACAAAAACATTAACATGATAGAGGCACAAAGAAAGGTTATGTTTCATTATTACATTTTCTATTAAACTTACCCATAGTACATGATACCAAACGGAGGTCCCTCCAAAATCCACATGGAAGTCTGTATATGAATCTTTGACGCTGACTAAACAGTACTTTGAAACTTCTGGGCGCTGAGCAATTTCTTCGTCTAAATTGTTTGGCCAGCACGTGGCGACCCAATCTAATTTTCTTGCTATATCAGGAGCATCTACGAGCCGATTCAAGCTGTTGCAAAGAAATTTTGAGGTCAAAAATGAAATAATACCAATGAGAATGATTACCATAAAAAGAGAACTTTTAACTTACTTGGTCTTAGAAAATTCTAAACTAATTAAATTATATAATTTGTTTCTAGCAGGGCTGCAGAAATACTCGGTGAATTCCCTCATGGTCATTTTCACATCTGTTTGCCGTTGAACGTCAATCACATCCAGCATTCTTTCACATCCCACGTATGATTCCACATCCTTAACCCCGAACGCTTCTGGTGGAACTCTGAGACCCAAGCCCTCCGCGCTGTCAACAATTATGGGGCGATGGAAGCCCTTCTGCATGAGGTAAGGAAGGGTCAGATTGTTTCCTCTTAGCCTGATGATAATATCGTCGGCGCTGCGGAAGATAAAAAAAATTCATCACACACTCTGCTTTCCCATCTCGTCTTACTTGTTCCGATAATATTTAGATCCTAAAAAAAACTGACCTCAGGAAATTTTTCTCTTTGAGCTTGGCAATAAAATCGTGAGTTCCAGCCTGGATAGGCTTCTTCCCCGCCTCTTTGTCTGTATAATCATGACGATGGTGGTTATAAACTTCTTTGTCTATCCGTACGTTATGAGCACAAGAGCAGTTTCAAAAGAAAAGAAAAAAAGAAAGCAGAAAATTCAGATAATAGAGTCTAACTCTATAGAGAAGCTCAGGCTTACATGCAGCACAATTTACTCCCCAAAATTGCATCCAAACACACAAGAACTCTTAATAATTAAAATACTAAGAAAATAGTTCTTATTACCACTTACTAATCATAATAACCACACATTAACATGCACTATCACAAAACGATGATGAGTTAGTTCACAATCACAAATAAATATTGTCCTCAAAATCCTACACCATAACACTTACTTTGAGATGGACCGACCAAAGGGACGCATTTGGGGCAGTGATACTTTTCAATATCGTAGGAATCGTGCTCTTGAAGGTTAACACAGCTGTAAATGAAAAAAAAATAGGAAAATCAGAATAAATAAATAAATTAAAAATATTCCCATTGTAGACTAATTCAAAAGCCCTCTATTCCCAGTATGTCAACTATACCTTCCATGAAACCAATCTTTGCAATGGTCGCATTGAATCATAAATCGACGATTGTGCTTGTCCCATGGTTCCTGGCACAAACAGTACAGCGGCTCCGATGTCACTTCCACTAAGGCTTCAGTTTCTGGTACAAGATCATCCTCCATGAACAACATTCTGCAATCTGCAAAGTAAGAATTTGAAAATGAATGAATCAAACATGAATAAAACAAATCGCAACTATCATCATAAAATTTCTACATTCATTACAACAAATTCATTCAAACAAAGTACCATTTGCAAAGTATTAATTAAGGAGAAGCATAACAATGAAGTTGGAAAAGAAAAGAGTTAGTCTGAATAAAACTTTTTGGATGAGATTGTATAGAGTAATTATTGGATAATGTATTACGAGCAACTCGCTTCGCTTCTTACCAAAAAATTGATGAAGAAGAGGTGTGATGGAAGATGAAAATCAAGAGGGACTTAGGATTCAGAAAATTTCCCTTGCTTATTTATTTCCAAAAAATCACAAAATAATAAACTTTTCTCCTCAATAACCCTCAATTTCAAAAGTTTAATTTTCCCTCCAAGCCAAAGGTGTAAACTGCAGCTGTTTTTAGTCCCACTGTTTCTGTGTATTCATTCGTCTACCCACAGAATTGAAATTGGAACGAAGCCTTGGCTTTTGCTTTTTGCTTCCGGGGTATTCCTTTCTTCCCTCACGATGGCGATACTCGTTGATATTAAGA
The DNA here is from genome assembly GCA_034698825.1 of Deuterosminthurus bicinctus. Taxonomy (NCBI): domain Eukaryota; kingdom Metazoa; phylum Arthropoda; class Collembola; order Symphypleona; family Bourletiellidae; genus Deuterosminthurus; species Deuterosminthurus bicinctus. The sequence goes on along the minus strand of JAQIWI010000397.1, from coordinate 11,276 downwards.
TGCTGCTTATTTTTTGGGAAGGGCCAACCATTGAGAAGCAAAGGAAAATATGGCGAAGAGGACACTACAGAGGGTGATAATCTTGGAAACAGCGAAGACTCGCTTAGTAATCTGACTTTTCTTTTCACGACGCTCTACCAAAAACTTGTCAATAGCTTCTCCGACTAGATTGTAAATAGCATCGAGTTTTCCTTCAACAAACTGGAAATCCTGTACTGTGGGATCCTCAACATTAGTTATAAACTCAATGACTGCATCCAGGTGCTGTAGCACTTGTGAATTGGAAAAACTGGTGGCCATTGTGGGCGAGCTGTATGCCAGGGATCGTACGGCTTTGGTTCTTTCCAGCAGACTGTTCCAGCGGGTCAGGGAGTAGTCTGTGGTCAAGTTGGGTCATTCATAGTTTGAATGTAATAATCTGAATTGAATTATAAATGGGATTGCTCACCATTCAGATCGGTATCTGCTTCCAAGAAATTCTTGAACTTGTCTTCTTGGTAATTTGGTGCATTACTGGAACGGGATTTCTTCTTTTTCTTACGCATAGTTAAATTTCCAGCTTTTGAATATTCCATAGTGGTTAGTACAGGCTCGAAACATGGATCCGAGGATTCGTCTTCGTTGCTTATCATTGTTGAGTTGGTCATGTATCACAATAATCAAATTATCGGCAGACTTTTTCAAACGTAGACGATTCCTTCACTACAATAATGGTGACCTTTTGCAAGGGGGATTTTGCTCGCATTCATCAGACAGTCCACGTGAGGTACGTACGTCTCCACAGTCTGCATGCAGGTGGGGAGTGGGGAACGAGAACGAGAACGAGAACTAAGCCACGCCAATCATACCGAAACCGAAAGGGTTGAAGCACAAAACCAACGATGAATTGCTGTTTTTCTGAACGTCAGCGTAGCTAGGACGATTAACGATGATCATGTACATGTTTTTTTTTATTGAGCACCGCTATTTTCTCATTGAGCCATTGTTTTTATCTCTCATATAATGTTTTTATTTGGCTTTGGCCATGTCTAATTTTCGTCACATTACATGTATTCTGTAAATAAGATATAATCGGATTTATTCATTAGATCTACCTACAAAGACGTCATCTTGCTCATTCGCACGGGAATATCCTTTACATAAATATAATAAATACTTACTAAAAAATGCCTCCAGAAATAGACATAAGGCCGAAATTAAGCCCTGCCCGACTTGCTAATTTGGCTGGTAATGTCGTACTAAGACGTTTGACGGATGCATGCGCAAGGCTGGACTCCATATTTGATGTGGAAGGAGGGGCATTTGTGAAGCCTGATCAATTAAATTTACCACCAAATACGCCCTCTGGGAAGAGGAACGATGCAGGAGGAACAGTGAGCCGTCTGTCCTCCGCAGCATCAGATGTTTCCGAAATCTCTCCAGCTCTATCTGCGAAGGTCGTGCGCAGTATACTCGCGATAAAATCATATATCCGAACAAATCTACCGAAAAAGGCTCGACTGGACCTCCTGAGATTTTCCCAAACATTTGCATCGATGAGTTGTAACATTCCTATCATGAGATTCGTCATGACAAGTGATGTGGACAACTTAGATTTTCGTGGCACGGATTGCTGGCTACTCAAGTGCGTAAGTTAAAATAGATTATCTGGAAAATGGCATTGCTGAACGACTACGAATTATTTGCAGGAGGGTTGTTTTGAGCGATTATACCATAGCACCGAGTGGACATAAAACTGCAGCCAATGTCCCACCTTTGGAGTTCATCCCTCCTAATGAGTTTGATTGGTACTCCGCGGATCGAATGGGACGTATCCTCTCTATGAATGATTCCCTTGAACTTTTCTCCATAATCAATGCTTCGCATTGTATGGAGAAACTGAAAAGTTTGAAAATCAACGTTCGTCGTGCATCCTACTACACTTGTCGGAAGGAGTCAATGCATATCTTCGATAGTGTGTTCACAAAGCTCACCAACATAACTGAGCTTGTAGTCCGAGGAATGGCTGATGATAATCTCATGAAAATCGTTGGAAGATCATACCTGAAGCTAAAACTATTCGACATTAGTTTTTCCAAATTTGTAACTGATGAAGGAATTCGTCATTTGTTCTTTGAGGACATTGATGCTCCACCTATCCTCTATACCCTTCCATCTTGGATACAGCATAGTTCGAAAAATATGAATCCCGTTAGTCGGTCCTTGGAAGTCCTGGACTTTAGCCACACTAGAGTGACGTGGGACAGTGTGTCCATGATGAGTTGTGTTCCAGGAGCGTATATGTTTCGAAGAAGCTTTGCCACGTGTCCCTCCACAGCCTTCGCGCATGTAGTTTTTATTCGGAAACAGGTTCGATTCTTGCGTCAGTTTCAACTTCCATAATCATTACATAGTTTGCCCACAGCCGGAGCTCTCAATACCATTCCACAAAGATGAAAGTACGATGGGATCACTCCTTCAAAGACTAGGCGTTAAAATAAAGACAGAACTTATGAAACTACTGGAGGCGTCGTTGTGGGAGGGATGCCATTTGTCCATATTCAAGGGGGCCAAGCAGTACTGGAAATTTGCCTTCGTCACTTCCTCGAAGGACGAAAAATTGGTTCATGCATATTTCGTTTTCAATGGACAAGGGATTCAGTTCTTCTACAGCTTGCTGCCAGTCAGTATGGACGTTTTAGGGGAAGCTTGTCCAAAACTGGAGGTAAATTGAGGTTATTTTCGTATGAAAAACTCGAGAACCTAACCCTACGTTTTAAGTTTATTCAAGGAGTTTTGATCGGCAAATGGACTCACATTGCAACAGTTTTTGAGCGGTTGACATGCGTAGACATCTTCGCAGTCCCATACACACTGGCCTCAGTACTGCGTCAATGTCATAACCTCATCAAAGTTCGCTTTCGTGTCATGACAAAACCCATAACTGATGAGGACATTATTGGAAGTGTATCCATATCTGGTTGCAAAGAGACATTACAAGAGTTCTGGATCGCTCCGGGCTCTTATAAAGCTACTGGTGACCACAATGGAGTGGCGGGCTCAACTAGTGACAGTGAAGCGGTGCCGGATTTATGCAGTAGATTAATTGGAAATGGAGAGCATGCGGAGGTGGACGACTTATGCAAATTATCGATCAGGTGTGCATGCAAATTAATTAAGCTATGCAAGAGACTCAGACGTTTGGGGGACTTAACATGGTGGTCCCTCGCCACAGCCCCTGCAGTCTCAAATCTCTGTTACGACTTGAAAGCTCTCAAGCTGGGCATTGTTATTACTTTTGACGATATATTGTTACCTGACTTTGAGGTTCCAAAAAAAATTAAGAAAGACAAAGAACCCGATGCTATACCTAATCAAAATCCTTCTAAAGTAAAATAATTCAGTTGTTAAGCAGCCAGTCCACTTTTGAACTTCTGTGTATGTAATTCCGGCTTCCACAATTGAAAGCGGCTACCGGTTACTGAATTCGATTAAGGTGGTCCCAAAAGTTAAGCCGGTCCTCGAATGGATACTCCACGTAATTTGTGATCTGATCAATAGTGTACCATTTGACGGGACTTTCGTCTGGGGAAAGCGCATGCCATTCAGCTCCCCAAGTTGCAGCTGGTTTTCTGCAAGTGATAAGAGAATGAATGTAGAGATACAAACGACAATGACTTCAGTATCTAGCGAGTTACACTCACCCCGTCTGTGCGAATGAAGCCAATAGCTTAACATATTTGCGTGAAAATAAATCCTCAGGTGAGCCTTTCTTCGGTGTAGGTGCAATATTCGTTCCAAATAAGTACAACAGATCGTCGCCATGCGCTGGCTCTGTGATCAGTTTCAATGAACAAAGTTATAATAAGCCTTAAAAAGCACCCGGATTTTTAACTAACTGACCATTATGTTCGGTAATTCCAGCAAGATGCAGGAAGCTAAAGTCACCCTTGAAGGAGAACATGTACGGGAACACAGTGGCTCCATGCTTTGCATGAAGCTTTGCACTTTTTTCAATGCCACGTAGAAACCAGGAGTCAGTGTAAAGATGAGTTAGGTTGTCTAGTGTGTCTCTATTGACAGGAAGACTTCCGAAGTAGAATTTTTTTATTTTGCTCGTTATTGATCCACGCTGCGTAGGGCTCAGCTTTTCAACTGCTTCTTCATCGTACAAGAACGCCCGTGGGGCTACCATGGTCCAGTTGACGTTGAACTGCTCCAGTACACCCTCGTCATCAAGTATAACTGTATGGACGTTGTACAATTTAAATTGGACCTCAGACGTGTACGGCACTTCGAAGACTAACCAGCAGATGCTACAAGGCCATCTCGTTCAATTCCACCGATAATGAGTGGAACCTTGTTTAACTTTCCCTCCTCTAGTAATTTCTCTGGCCAGTCTGGTATCATATCTCCTCCGAATCCAATAGAAGGAAGGAATCGATAGTCGAATCGGATGATGGAGCCCTTCGAGAGTCATTTCATACAAACAATAAGCGCCACTGAATACGTAAAACTTTGAGGGGTGTTATTACGTACTCGTTTAAGCTGTTCAATAACTAATTCCTCTGCTGGCAATGTGCGCAAACAGTCAACCAAATCTGTCGTAGGTTCGACTGGACATCCAACAGCTTCAGCAAATTTCATGGCCACGTTCTTGGGATGATTCTGGAATGCCCATGGCGATAGACCAGTTCCGCTTTGAGAGATCGCTCCTGTGAACAAACCTGCACAAGAATGTGCTCTTTTTAGACGTGCTTTTAGAGTTTTGATAATAAGCAGAAATTTATGAAATTACCGGATGCTGCTGGTGACATCAGGAGGAAATGAAGACTACACGCCCCAGAGCTAGCTCCAAAAATTGTAACTTTGGTTGGATCGCCACCAAAGTTAGCAATGTTGCTTTGAACCCATTTAAGAGCAGAGATTTGGTCGTGGAGTCCAACATTTCCAGGAGCTGCAGCATCCTCCGTGGATAAGAAACCTACATCGTCGAAGAGTTTGGTACGAATTCGTCACATGTAGAAGCTTATGCTCTTACCTAATACACCAAGTCGGTAGTTCAATGTGACCACAATAATGTCCTCGTCCATGAAAAAATGTGGCTGTAGCATGGTGCCTTGTCCGAAGAGAAAAAATCCCGGATGAAGGATGATCATGACCGGTAATGCTTTTGCCAGGTCCACCTTTAAAAAAAGGCAACCCAAGATGAGTGCTCCATTTTTCAAACGTCAGCTGTTGTTGTTATACCTTCGGAACAAAGACACTGAGATGCAGGCAGTCCTCATCACCCTCAAAGCCAAACACGGAGTACGTCTCTACTCCAGGGTACGCCTGAGGACAGATACTCTTCGACTTTCTTGCACTTCGTACGCCTTCCCAGTTTTCAGGGGCTTCTGCATACTACAAAATAATACGACCATGATCTTCAGGTGAAACCTTTCTACTCTACCTTTAATTTTAAAAATTACTGCAAATCGTCGAACAAATTTAGCGTAGGGAATATCATAGAACGAATAAAAATGTCTGCCATTCCGTGATCGTTCTATTTTTCCTTCCAATTTTCCATTTTCTATCACAATTTCTGGCCCTCGGTCACTTAAAGTAATGTTTGCCTGAGAAAATGAAGCCAGTAATCCTACGAGGAATATTAGGGCCGAAGGAAACTTCATTTTGAACTGCACCACGCTACGATACTGAAGGATCATGAACTTTTCTCTATTCAACTTACCTAATACTGAATTCACGGATTGGGTCAGTACGAACTAAATTCTAGAGTCGAGATAACAAGGCCTGGATCATGGTTGTCAACATTGAAAATAATCCGTGATTAGTCTGCTTTCTAACACACCTACCTCTTCCTGTCGTAACATTTATCAGCATTATACAGCTTGTAATGAGCACCGTGGTAAATTGTGTTTTTTTTGTCATTCATTCCATTCATGATGATTGAATGTTGCGAAAAAAAAGGATCTAAAGTCAAATGGCTCCAGCCCACAGCGTGCTATCAATGTGCATTAAATGGCGTAGACGCCGCCATGAATAACGCCTCTTCATTTCCGCTCATTCCGTGTAAAAGGCCGGCCATGATACATTTGATATTAACTGTCGCATGGAAATCCCACGAATGACTATTTACAATTTAGGACTCGTACGTTCAAAGAGGATGAGTATGTCTCTTCCTAAATGGAAACGATTATTTCCCCAAGACAACACTTAAGAGGTGCTGCGCTCAGGTACGTGACCGAATGCGAATAAAAATGAACCTGAAAATCATGTAAAAATTTAATGCTGCTTTAACTATCTCACGACGGCAAAGCGCATATTATGATGCAGGAACAACTGAGAAATGTATACTTGAAAAACACGACGAAATGCAAATCAAATTAAATCCTCACAATTGTATGCATTTGCATAGCATCCAAAATGTCTGTCGAACTGTTAAGTTCGGCTGTTTTTGCACAGTTGGGTGTAGAATTAGCTTGCCGTGCGTGTCCATTCAACTTGTAATCTCCTCATATTCCACCATTGAAATCTTCAAGCGCTATAAGCGCGCAGGAGAGCTCGAGAGGTTTAAATCGTGATCTGTGGGAATTTAATTTCATGTATTGGTGAAAATGTTAAGTTTCAAAAATTCTCCTGAACGAGGCGAGGGGAAAAGAGTCCAAAATCAGCAAAACGACACTTGGAAAAACTGGACCCCATCAGTTAAAGAACCTGAAATATCTTTGTGGGTACTGGACGAGCCCTTCGAATTTGGGGTGCTTCCGATGCAACCAAGTTGTAAAATTAGCGTATCAGTAAGTTTCTAACTAGTTCATTGAATGTCAGCATTAGTGGATTAATTTGATATACTGACTGTTTTTATTGCCTTTAGTTGTTGCGGAAAGTGTCTGCTTACATCAAGACTAAAAATATGTATCCTGTCTTGAACCTCAGCGCATGGATTCATATTAGCCAGCTAAAATTGCAGATGGGTACGGATATTCCATGGATTTACCTAAGAATGTTTGACATTCTGAGGCAGCAATTGAATCGAGAGGACAGGAAAAACGTGGGTTATTGGGATTTTAGGTGTGAACAGCTTAGGAAGGGAAGGAGTAAGTTAGAATGTTATATGAATTCGTTCAAATTTCATAGAATCCAAACCTGTGAATCCTTTCTTAATTATTTGCAGAGGACAAGAAGGACGAATTTCGAGTACCCACCTTTGAGTTCTTGATATTTTTGTACATTCAAAACAGTTATAAACTTATGAAGAGAATCTGTGCGCAGCTTGCAAATGTAGGAAAACGACAGAATGAGGGGTGAGTTAAATATTAGAATTGGAAAAATGACTCCTAGTTGCTCACTAATCTGACATCTTTTTAATTAAGATCATCGCCAAAATCCCAAGCCGAGCAAAAAATTCAGAATGAGCAGCTGCATTACCAGTATGTGCATGACAACATCGAGGATATTATCGATTATCTTCAAGAGGTAAGTGTGTTGCAAATGTAGAGATGCTATCGCCAAAACTTATTCCTAATTGCCCTTTTGGATGTTTTTTAGGGTTACAAATCCAAAGAAGAAATTCCGATTACTATCATTGAAGCTATAAATGTACTTTTCTGCTGCACTACGAATCCAAGAGAATGGTGAATTATAGCAAGTTTATTGAATCATTTGTGTATTATATAGCATATATGTAATAGTTGTAATACATTAAAATCCATTGGGCCTTTCGCAGTACAATGGATCCTTTGGAAACAGTTGTGTGCAAACCTGCAGTATCATCATTAGTTGGCTACGATCCCCTGAGCAAAACTGTGAATCGAGAAAAGTTCGTTAAATGGATTCGTCGTTCACTGAAGCTCAATCCCTGGGGCTCTGCCAGTTCATTTATTCACTCGCCCAAAATCTATCCTCCTAGTGGATGTACAAGACACGACAGTCGAGATGAATCTTCCCAGAATCGTATAATTTTCAATCAGAAACTTCCACCTCATGCGTAAGACTTGATGATTTTTAAACAAATGTGCCTTCATACTTGATCACATTTACTGTTTTGTATTAAGCAGATGGGCTATACTTAGTAATGTTTGTCATCAAGTTTTCTACCATGATCAAAAGCAAAAGTTCACCAACTTGAAAATCCACCGTTGTAATAATTCGTTCATATACGCTCCTGGAATATTCAACTGCGTATTCGTGGACAAGTGCGTGAACACCACAATTTTTCTAGGAGTAACAGCAAAGGTTGTAAAGTTCTTCGGTTGTTGCGCTGTCAAGGTTTGCTCTGTAGGACGGCAAGTAATCATAACGTAAGGGAGCATAGTAGAATTTTTCTTTGTGAAAAGTGTGTTGAACCGTGGACTATGAATACAGGGATTGTATCAAGAGTTCGTTTTATTTGCTGACACCCTGTCTGCCAATTTTAACGGGTGGAAAGAATGCGGAAATACTCGTCGCTCCTTATAATACTTACTATCCTCGACTAGAAGAACACATGGACCTGGCAGACCTCAAAGCAAGTGTGAGCTGTTGGAATGAACCTTTGCAAATAGGTAAAACGATTCTTTCTGGTCACTTTTGTACTTTAACTTGAAACTTTCCCTTCTCACCTGTTACCATTGTAGGCATCGATGGAATGACGGCTGCAGAAACTGTAGCTCCAGTTATCAGTTTCGTTCCGCCTGAAGATTTCCATACTTTCATCTTTCCATTTGACACGCTAGGTAATACCCATGAGAACCCATTGCCACTTGGAGATTACTACCAAGAGGTTCGACACCAATTTTTCACCTGGTTTTGGTTTTTTTTTTATGAATAGTTTAAAAAATCAAATTAAGTGGAAAGTTGTATTTTTTATTTAGACTTTTGATAAGAAGAAGTTGGAGTTTAAAGAAAAGTGGTCAGATCAAGTTTCAATTCCCAATGTTCGATCCGATTATGAAAGTGCCGTTAGGCAGGCATTTAAGGTAAGTCATTTGCTTGTAATCGATGTGACCCTTTAGACGATTATATTTGACAATATATTTTCAGAGTTGGATGGTCTCCAGTGGCACAGGTCGTGAGGTGGAGGGACTGTTCGCGTTGAAGAGTGTGCTGGAGAGAAATTCTACTATCGACGATAGTGGGACGCCTCAAACCTCAATTGATGATTCAGTATTTTATGCAGATATTTCAAACATATCCTGCTTGTAGTATCATTTTTGCTTTGTGTCAAAACAAGAACAAGTAGGGTGGTATTTTGAAATTGTTGTACCGTTTATAGCAATATTGCAGTTAAGTTTAAGCTGGTAACGTTGGCTTCAAAATCTGGCTTGAAGAATTTGAGTTGGAAAGAAGTTAATTAATAATGCAAAACATAGTAGTTGTTGTTGGGTGTCTTTACTCAGAATTTTTGGGTACAATGTTACTCAAAGATGAAAGTTGTTGGAAAGATGTCAATACCAGAAAAATACTGTTTTCGAACGGAATTTTACTGTTTATCGGCTGGAAGAGTTGTGGTTGTAGTGCTGTTGCTTGAACCACCGTGAATGCTTTGTCTCTTTCCACGAGCTGGATCAGAGGTGCATTGACTGAATGGATCTCCTCGGAAACCCTGAAAAATTGATGGAATTAAATGCTGAACATTATGTTGCAACTTTGAAAAACTTACCGGTGGGCAAGAGCAGACTGCTCCATGATTTCTTACTTCGCAGTTGGCGTTCACACCTGCAAATTTCCAAACAAATAACGTCACGTTCAGACGCATGGCTTTTCTTTTACTTATCCTGATACTCACCACAAGCACTGGCACATGGATTGACGCAGTTGTAGTTATTGCAGTTTCTTGTTGGACCACAGTCCGAATCAGCAAGACATTCACCCCGGCTGCAGTATTTCAAGGCATCCCCAACATACCTAATTTTCACAATAATTACTACTGTAAATTTTTTGTAGACGTTCCGATAATAATATTACACTTGAGTAGGTGAAAGGAAACGTACCCAGCTGGGCAAGTACAGACAGGTCTCTCACGACCGCTGTTGTCATGACCCGGAGTGCAAATTGCGTTGGATCCACAAGGGTTTGGACTGCACAGATCGGCTGACAAGAAAAAAGTTATTTAGCTTGTGCACCAAAGAACAAAAAACATATATCTAGTATTGCATCTATATACCAGGTGTAAATGGTCTGCAGGCATCAAATGGATGTCCAGTGTATCCCTTAGGGCAAGAGCAAATAGCCTTATGGTTGGATCTATCCACGCGGCACTCAGCGTTCACTGCGGTTATCAAGTTAAATAAATTAAAACAAAACTAAATTGACAATAAATAAAATCATGTGCTAGTAAGCTGGCCAATACTCACATCCACAAGCACCCTTGCAAGGATCAGCACATTTGAGTCCGATACATGCCCTAGAAAGTATTGAATAATATCATGTATATCGCTTCGACATTGCAGATTAGCATACCCTCACGTTAATCTCACAGTACTATAACTTACAAGTTTCCAGGGCATTCCGCATGGCTGGTGCATTCTGGGAAGCAACGAGTGTTTGGATCTCCCAAATAATCTGGTGGGCATTTGCAGACAGCAACATGACCTCGGACCTGTGACATAATGAGTTATTAGCCCTGAATCATTCGACTGTATACCATCATAATGATTTGGTACATTTCCTTACCTCACAAGTAGCATATTGCCCACATGGTGATGGGGAGCACGGGTTCTTACATTTGAACTGAATACAAGCTTCTGATGGTCCACACTCACCATCTCTTTCACATTCATGACGACAACCTAGTGAGTACGACTCATTAATGTTAAATTGCTAGCCCAATGTGATGTCGTACAACAATGACCAGAACTGGCTCGTCTATTACCTGACAAAGGATTTCCAACGAAGGATGGAAGACAGCTGCAAATGGCACGACCATTTTCTACTCGGCATTTGGTGTTAGCTATAATAGAGTTCAAAAAAACTTCAGAACATTGTTTACTGCGTCTTTGTAATAGAATGGATTCTAGCACTTACATCCACAAGGTGATGGGTTGCAGAGCTCGTCTGAAACAAAAAAAACAAAGAGAATGAAACAACGAAGAGGACGCACCGGCACCATACAGATATTCATGGTTTTTGGGTTTCATCAGCATGTATGTGCTTGTGTAGTTAGGGTAACACGCAGTTACAATATGCTATTAAATTATCATTTTATGCATGTTAATACAGACTGCGAGGAATCAATGATATTCAAATTGGATTACAAGTTTAGTTCGTGCGTATCTAAAACTAAAAGTCACTACAAACTAGAGCCAAATTCTATA
>JAQIWI010000396.1:0-34480 GCA_034698825.1 Deuterosminthurus bicinctus | reverse complement strand
TATTATATACACAAATTTATTAATGTTGTTATGCGTACATTATTATATCAGGTTGGATACAATTATTCAACTATCTACGTACCTGTAATTGTAATAACGATAACTGTGTGACTGGACAAAGTGGACAAAGCGGATTCGCTGTTGTTGTTCTGATTGTTGCTTGAAGACGATCGTTAATAAGTTATCAGGCAGTTTGCGAAAATCAACGTAACACAAACGTAACGCGCATAAACGTGAAAATTTCTATGGCAACCCATGTTAAAATTATGTTTGCGTTGATGTATCTCGCAAACTGTCTATTAGATGGCCGTACCAAGCCTATAGTACCGTAAAATATGTAGATATTAGAGAATATACATAATTTAAGGCGGTATATGATCACGACGTAACCGTAATTTATTAGATTTTAGGCAGCGTATTAGCATTCTTATTACAACCATAATATAAATGCAAGTTGCATCGCGTTACCTTCAATCTAATTACCTGAAACTTGTGTACTTTCTCAGTACGCATATTACAAATACAAACACGCGTAGACGTACAGAGGCAGATATGTATGCTGATGGGAGCATCTCAATAACGATCTATACTTGACCATACACAATTCATTTTTTACCTGATATTATCTAATTAGTGTGCTGCCATTTTCAAATTTAGGGGTCAAACGAAAAACGTTTTATTCGTGAATCTTTATCTATTCTTGTAGTAATATTTTCTTGGCTTCTTCCGTCTTTATTGTCATTGTCAGCATATATAGCTACCTTCTTTTCAAACTACCTGTGTCATTTCAAAATTTATATCGTTTTTTTTTCAAACTCTTCTAATATTCCTATTCTGCCGCCCCATCTTCTTTTCCTGCGTCTCAATCTTCACTCTCCTCTTACCAGAAATTTCCCTGCAACCAAGCAGATTATACTATACATACATTGTTTTAAATGTAGAGTGATTCGGTATTAACTTGCTCTCGACAAAGACATTTAATACATGTTTGAAAGTACCAGTCTACTGATCAGAGCGGACTGCAGCCTCACTGTTAAAGGTGACCATTACATTATAGTGATAGTTGAACATGACCATTTGCGCGAAAAGGACACCACTGACTTTAAGTACCTAAAACCGAGACTTGAGTAGCGCCATCACATTTGCTTACCAGTTGTTTCTTATTCGTAGGAGCTATATGGAAACTCAAATACATTATTACACGTGAGATGCCGAAGACATTTGTGAAGTTTCGTATCGTACTACACACACACCTTCTAATATTCATACTTCGACTGAATCCTACTGTGACCTAGGTCAGATTTACATTATATAGTCTATTCATGTATAGAGAGATGTTATATATACGTGATAATATCCCAGTGTTTTCGTCATGCGCTGTATTACTTGCAAATGGTGAGGGACTAAAATGTTAAGAAAGAGTACCTCCGTACTTTCTAAGTAATCAACGTATCATCATCTTCAGCGGTGTCAACCTGCAGCTCTTTGTTTGCTGCCCTTGTGAATTTTATAGCAAAGTATACTGTAAGTATGTTTACAGTATCCCTTACAGGGACAGTCATGTGTACATCCTGACAACGTAGCTGTACGAAAAGAAGTATTTTTAACCATATCCAACTTTCTGGATCGCGTTCCGCAACTGAACCAGTTGACTATGTTTAAGTAATTTTGATGGAATTAATTTGTTTCAGAGTTGCTTTGTTATGTCATTGACAGATTATTTATGTTTCTTACATTATTACACATGAATTACCTCTACTTGTTGCTTTTTGTTTAGTTTAAACGTAAATAATTATTAAACCATAAACACGGTTAAGACAGTAACCTTCCCATTGAACTCATTTCTATTCATTTCAAACGCACATTATCATACAACTACGTTGCAGTCCAGGACTCTGTCCGACGAAGTTCTCATGAGTCTCCTCCCCCTCCAGCACTACAACAAACTAGACTTCAAAGGCTATTGCACATGCTACCTGACTTCAATAAAATTTAACCCGTGCATACCAGGACAGGAATGAAGATAGCTCTTGGATTGATTGTAGCATTATTTTATTTTTATTACTAGTCCTGCTGATGACGCACTGCATCCACATACGTAGTCATTGAAACCATGAAAACGTTCTTTTCGGTTTTTGCCCTTCAGAATTCATTAACAGGCCTTGAACTAGTCACCTAAAGATAATTACAAGTAATGAGCGTATAGTATGTGTATCTACATATGCCCATTATGATCTCTGCGGAGTGAATCTGCAAAGGTAGTTATGGTTTGGTGTTGTTAGTGATGCATTTGGGCAACTGCGATGTCGCCCAGCGTAGGAAGAGGAGACTGATTTCTTTGGAAATAACCGAATCAAGTCACCTGAGGGCAAGAGATGGTTTCTCTGATTGATCCATAATTACAGATAATACTTATCAACTTGTTTAAGTATATCATTAGCTTGACAGGACGTACCAGCAACAATAAGTTCGTTTGTATATATGTAACATATGAGATGTGGAGCATGCGCTGATGAATTTAGATTTCACAAATTTTGTAACAATTTTGAAAAAAAATCCAGATATGTTCAGTGTAATTACCTACGGAAAGCAATGAACAGCATCTAAACCTGGACGGCGGTCGGTTTGTGCTCATGTGAGCCTCTATGTGATCTTTGCATGAATTTTACATTTGATGTAATAAAGCTCTTACTGTTGCACTTATAGATAAACGGATTGAAAGATTCATTTCATAATTGGAAAGCTTAGCATACAAGTTTCACGAAGTTTCTAAAATGGAATACTCAGTACATAAAGTAACTGGATTAAATGACTGGAGTTGACACAACTTTGGCATAATCGTCCATGTTTATTGCACAATCTGAGAGCCTACATGGCACAATTGAACTAAATAGATAAAATTTTGCACACATTTTCCGCTCACATTACGACTAATTGATTTTCGCTTGTTCCTTAGCATTAAAACATTCAAATAACAACATTTATCAGTGACTAAAATACATAATGGCATCACTGTAAGAACACTTCGCTAACAATGAGCAGACCATTTCTTTCCATGTCATTCAAAGCCAGCCTATTCTGTCACATTTTTCACACTGATTTATAAAATTGTGATTCGGAGCTGACGTAAAAATGGCAAAAAATTTACATTGATGGCACATTAATGAGAGCCACAACTCATGATTGATTTCTAGGGCGGGATTCGTAAACAGTGATGTGTAATCCAATATTTTCGGGATTTGGAATAGGAATATGGATTATATCTCTCAAGTGGCTGGATTAGGATTATGGAATGTGGAATAAAATTCAAACTATGACGGATTGAAATTTGGAATATTTGTTTCAATCTAGCGGAATATGGAATAAAATTCAACGCTGCTTTGTGGAATACATGCTGAATTGTTCCAAACTCAAAGGCGTTATTGTTAACGCCTTTTGATGCTTTCAAAAACTGTATGTAATGAGTTCGTATTAATGTTCTGATTTCGGCAATAAGAACATTTTCGTGGACATTATAGTAGTCTCGCTATACTTCGGCAAGAAATTGATCATTACGGAATTGTTGTATGGACTATTGTGCATTTCTGGATAAGAATATTGGAATAGAGGAGCGATGGAAGGTGGATTTGGATTAGGAATATGGATTTTTTCTGGATAAAGCTGTAATAAATTTTGGATTTGGATTATCGTGGATTGCAGAAGATTCTTAATCCTAATAAAATATTCCCGGATTACCCATCACTGTTCGTAAACCACTAGGGCTACAACATCGAAATCCCTCATTACCACTCATCCAACTGGCATTAACAAATTAACAAACTCCACTAATGGAATGCCACTGATTGAAAAACTGTCGCTACAATATAAATACAAAATAAATGCAGACAATAAGTTAATATTTTTTTTCAGAAAGCCCAAAACTGAGTTTGGCAAGGCGTAATCTATCTCGATAGTTTCACCGCTCGCGAGCACTAAACTGCAACTCACTGGCAACATAACTTTGATTTCTGTATTCATTACTGAAGACTGTTACCGGTAGGATATTTTTGAAATTAGTTACATACTATATAGCAAAAAGGCAGGTACAACATTACTATTTTTCATTTTAATGGATTCTCGTGTAGTGCTCGCACTAGAAAATTTACCTAATTCATAGCAGCGACGAAATATTCAGTGCTGGTTCTTTTATCTGCATAAAATATATGTTGGCACATGTCAACAGTTCAACTTGTTTAAAGACGAACGTCATGATTCTGAAAATCTGGCACATTATTTACACTACTGTGTAGCTCTTAGCACGATGATCTATCACACAGAAATCCGAATTGACCTCCAAGAGGAGATATGAAGCTACCGAATCTGTCATTATACTAAATCATGGCATTTCCAGAGACTTAACACTCACCAATAATTAAGTTCACTTCGTAGTACGTTTACTGTACAAAAATATTTCCGTCATTCTTCTAAATAGTCCAAAGTAATCACTGATGGCTACACTCGTTAAACATAAGGTATCTTCGGAGTCATCCTCAGTTTCTCATAAACTCAGAGGGCAAGATCTTCCGAGAATTCCCAAATGACATTCCAGATTGCGTTGCACCTTTGTTAGATCCGTACTGCAGACCAATGATAGTTTTTCCTGAACTAATTTGCTCGTCAGAAAAGTTTCTAAGATTTTTGTCTGCAACTTTGACCCCCAGACGAGGTCCGGTGAAACCTTTCTTCTGAGCCTGTAAATTGTTACATGTTTGGAATTAATGCTCCCACACAACCCTACACCGAGGGATAGAGACAATGTAATGTGTACATTACCATTCCTCCACAGGCGAAAACACAATCAACAACTAAGTAGAGGCCTTTATTCTCATACAAGTCGTTGACCTGGAAGAGGTCCTGGGACTTAAGTCCATATGCTTCACATCCTTTAAGGAACATCTCCAAGTTTTCTCGCTAAACTCCAAGTAATTAACACCGCATTAGTTTCGAAAATAGACATTCAATATAATTATGACAATTCTAATCACCTGCTTGAATGGCGCAGTGGTGCCAGAATTAATGCGCTTAACAGCGCCAGGACACAGTTGGTTGATCAGCTCACACAGTGCAACACCATCCCGAAGTGCCGCAGCAAAGTCAGACTGGTTCCGGATCCCTTCATCGCTATTAGGCACGTCAATCGCGCGTTCCAAAACTTCCTCCATCCATTTTAGCGCTTCCCGTGCTCTCTCCAAATTGAATTTTGCTTGAGACTGTTGAGGACGCCAATAAAATGACATTTGACGAAATTTTTCACCTTTCAATCAATTTAATTCTAAAGCAGCTGTTTATCAGCAAGAGCCAATCATTGCTAGAAAAATCAATGATTCAGTTGAACTGAAACGTACTGAAAGATTTTCCAATCCGTGCCACAGCCTACCCTTTCCAAATATAGATCGAAATTTCTCACCTTCAATGCACATTCACGGCTGAGGCCATAGGATGGTCCTAGAACAATTTAAGAGAAGCTCATATTTACTACCCAACAAGTATTCATGAGGTGAGCACATTGAGAAAACCCTCCCGTTAATAATGAGAACTATCACTGGAAATATTAAAACTTTTGTCACTCACCATGATTTGCCATATCGTTCGCTGCAACCTTGAGAATCTTTGACTTTGGAATGTCAATGCGGAAATGTTAAACTATCAATTCCCTATCATTCAGTCCCCACAAACACTTGTTGGAATGTTCTACATGTGCCGTGTGGAATACTGAAGCTATGAAAAACGTTCACGCTCGTATAGAACACCCAGAGTGGAGACAAATAATTCATTCAGTGGTAATTTAATAGACACTTACTCTCCGCAGCCCCACTCCCATATGAATCCACTATTGAGCTTTGATTCTTACCAAAGCAATATTTATTCTCACACACTTTTCAGATGGCACATTCACATTGCACGGAACTGATGTGACAGAATATCACTATAATACTGATCGAATAGCATCAGCGGAATCTGTGTGTATAGAGTAATATGCGGAAAGAATGCGCTTGAAACGGAAAAATTCCTTTCCGGCGTAAGCATATAACACTGTCGTCAATCTATGTCGGGGAGGGATTAAACAGAAATGAAAGATTTAACGTCAGGTGAATCAAGTACTGGCAAATGTATGTTGCCATACACCGCAGGTGTACCCCATCTATTCCTTCTGCATGGGACGCCGAGATTCACTGCTGAGAGGAATGTATATGAACTCACATAAGATTAAGGGCAGTACTCCTCTTTTGCAGGTGTACAGTAACACGCTCAAGATGCACTCCACAACTATACATTACACTCTTTCTGAGTAAGTACCTCTAGTGTGGACTAGCAAGTCTTATAACGATTGTGTTTGTTGCCACGCATGTTTCCTTCACCTCAATGCAGGCAGACACAACAATATATACGACTCTCTTAAGTCACCAACTCGAGAAAGATGCACGTAAACAAGCTTTACTCAAGCTAATTCCTTCACCTTCCCTCAATCTCTCTGTAAGTGCGTATAGCAAGGGCAACGGTCCTCTCTGTTCCCTTCTGTGTATTGGTGTGGGACAAACTCTTTGCTGCCCTTCATATCGTCTCAATAATTCATAATCCTTGTGTGCATGTAGCGAATAAACGGGTAATTAAGGCGTAAAAATATCTATGCATAATACACCATGATTATCTACTGGGGAAGCCTATTGAGGGAGATCGAGAGGAAATAGGACGTCAAGTATGAGGGATGGAGTCAAGTTATATGGACAATGCATTACCATCGTCTCATGTGTCAATTGATGAGGTAGAATGAAGGCGTCGGTTAATCAAGAAACAGGACTCCACCCTATAAAATTTTTGACTGTGTGCGGGCGCTTTATCTTGAGGCTTTTCTGGACGGTACGGTGTTTTCTAAAGTTCTTGATGGTTTCTTTGGAGCCCTGCTTGGACTCCTATGATTTGACGACATAGCATACTTTGACATTCACGTAGGGCTTCAAAGAAGGTGCAAATAATCTTACCGTTCACGGGAATTCACTAAAAGAGTCCCAAGAAGCCTCAACGGAAGATTTTTTTTACATTGCAGTCATGATCATGTTCAAAAGTCGTTAATACACGAAAGGATAACCTTCTGGCTTGGAACTTTCCTCGAGGTCTTTGTGTGACGACTCTCGAGCGAGTTGTTGACTGCAGAGGTTTCTATGCGCATCAAACACTACATTATTTCTCAAGTTTGCCTGTTGCCTTATATATAGCGAATATGTTTATGTTGAGCTGAATACTTTTAAAACCTTATCAACTTGCGCCGTCGTATTCGAAGACACGTTTATTTGAGTGGATGGATTGCGTAATTTCCGTCACCATGTGCAAAAATCTATTATGATTTTAATCTGAGCCTTGAAATAGTAAATGGTTTAAGATCTGATCAACATTAGCAGAATAATGTGTATGGGATTGGCTCATACTCACTTTGAGCTTTAGCTCTCAAGAATTATAATAAGAATTGGGATTGTCATCTTAAGAATGGCTTACGTAAGTTCTGTTCTTTGTGCTGTGGGAATTGGTAAGTTTCAAAGGAATTCATGCTTCTGGCTGCAAGTCATATGTTAACCTCCCTTACGATGCAATGGATCAGTAGGAAAGCGTTGCTAGTAGGTCAGGAAGATATCACGATTTAGTAGACTGGACATTAAAAACATTTTTGTGTAGAATTTTATTACAAGAATGCAACCTTATATATACAAGCTATAAATCAGAGTGGCTGTCAATTTAGCTAATCCTCCTACCACAGTACAGTATGACGTCTTGCTTGAACGTAAAATGCTAGACGGCTCCTTTGAAGGAGCTTCAGTAAATATGTTCTGCCACAACTCGAGCAGACGACGACTCTGACTTGCATGCCTGGTATTGCAGTTAAGTAGTGTAACATCACAGGATCTATTCTCATATCACCACATATGGTTTTTGTAAAGCATGCCGTACTAATTATCAACTGAAAACAACTACAAACTACAGGAGTCCACGAAGATTCCCGAAATAAATTAAACCAAGCACACGGCTAATGGCTAAATGCCAATGGAGTGTTGATCAGGTTGTACTACATGCACTCCGCGAAATCTGAACGAAGAAGAAATTGGCGATTCAACTAACTTGTCTAAAAATCACAATACAGACTAGCTACACATTACTTCTAATCACATTTCATTACAATTGATGAGCAAGTTTGACAATAGCTTAAGATTGTTCGGCGTCCATCAGTTCAACGGGAAAAGCTTCATCGAAGTTCTTGTACTGTTGCCATTCCATCAACATTTGTTGAAGGCTGGGGGAGATGCATTGCTGGCAGACAACATGAGGGCTACCACTTTTATCTGGAATGCATTCACACTGCAGACAGCTGGAAAGTTCAGCAGTTTTAGCCACGCGACGTGACCATACTTCTAGAGACTTTCTGGGTGTCTTCGGGATAGCAAATCTTGTCCCATTCGACTCAATAGCCAAAGAAGTACAAAGATCTTTTGGAAGGTTGATCAAACGCTTCAATGTGTTATCCGGGGGAAGATTCGTGTCCCTTGCATGATTCAGAGTGTAGAACCCTTCACTATCCATTCCATATACTTTACTGCTCAGTACTACACCTTCCCGTTTGTTGCCCTGGAAAATCCGTCATTGAGTTAGTAATCGAATTCGAATGCAGAAATCACGAGTCAATGGCTTACTTTCGCAGTGAATTCCTTTGTGGTGAGCAAATGAAGCTTGATATCATTCTCAAGGAGTAATGTGATGGCGTCTGGGTAACGACTCTCACTTCCACATTGCTCACTTCCACATGTCATAGCAATCATTGTCTTTGCTACTCCCGCGCGGAACTTGAGAGTTCTGGAAGCAAACTCAATAGCATCGTACAGGTCGCCATTTCCTTCTCCATTCATCTCAATGTTTTCGCCCACTCGGAATAGAGTGTTATGAGCCCATATTTGTCCTGAAATGGTACGAATGTGAGGGGATCCGTTAGGTCCTCGACCACCAAAGCCCACCAAGGCGTAGCGGTTGTCATTCATTCCCTTGGCTCTCAAAGCTGCGTCAAGACGTTTGATAGCTTCGGTGAATGGAGATCCCGAGAGGCATGATGCCTCTTCCAACAAAACGACAACATCTGTGGAATTCGGGGGCTTGTTGGGTCCATCAGATTTGATCACAGCGAATTCTCCGCTTATTAACTTCGTGCTGTCCTCCAACGTGCATCGAACTGTGTTAAAAATTCTATAAATTATAGCTGTTTTGACTAGGAATGTAAAGTTAGTTCCAACTTACTGCATGTAGGTGGAAGCCAAATGTCAACGCCCTCTTTTTGACATTCAGCTACGTAAGCGCTGATGGCGGTACATGCAGACTCCTGACGTGATGCTTTGTTCAGGTCCTTAGATGTGTCGTACGAACACATTTTCTTAAATATGGTGGTGTTCACACGTGTGAAGCATGGTCTTAGCAATGAAGTAGCATCGTCAAAATGTTTGCTGCACAGGCCATCGACATCCATTGGCTCTGTTTCCTGACTAGCCATATTTTTCATGCGGCAAGCGTTGCTCGCATCTCCAACGCGCCAAGAATGTGCAAAGTTGGCCACATCAGTCACAATTTCACCATCTGGCGTTCTCAAGTCATTTGACTCTTCGTTGTCGTAGGTTCCCAACAGACCGGCCATTTTACCAAAGTACCAGCCGGATACACTGACAGTGCATAGTGCAGGTGACTGGTTGCAAGTCATTTGGAATCCTCGCATGTCAAATAATTCGATTCCGTTGGGCATGCGCCGAATAAATGTCGGACCGACCTCCAGAGGCAATTCTGTTTTGCGACCATCCAAAGTCACCTTCATGCTCGTAACATCGATGTCGACAGAGTGGCGCTGAGTTACCAAAGTGTAAGACTTTTTCCGAACATCTCCTTTAGTACTGCTCTCGTAGTTTACCAGCAGTGAGAAGTTTTGGTGGAGAAGGTCGGCAACTAGAACATAGCTACACTCTCCTGCAAAACGGAAGTATTTCTTGTCAAAGGTATAGTAGTGGTAATCTCCAGCCATGACTGCGTGGGATCCGAAAGGTGGAAGTATGTCTCGCAAATTCATTTCTAGGGCTGGCTTTACATTTCGGATGGTATCCAGAAGTTCGTAGTAAAAATTGTTGATCTGACTGATCTGCTGTGCATCATCTTCATCCCCTCCCCACGTCGGAAGTGAAGTGAAATCTTCCCATTTGACCAAGGTCATAGGGTGATGAAATTCAATATGGCCCTTTTCAACATCCCATGTGAGGGATGTAGATGGCATGTTGCGAGCTATTAAATTGTCAATAGCATGAAGGGCCTGCGCAACCAACTCCTTGATCCTCTGTTCGGCCTCAATGAAGTCCCAGAACCGAACTCCTAGAACCTTAATTTTGAGTACGGCATGACGCAGATATGGGAATGGTGGGGTTTCCAATATTGCCTGAATGTCCTTGTTACCCAAGATGGAACGGATTCGGTTATAGTATGGCTTCACATATTCCCCGATAGGCTTGCAAACGCTACAAAAGACATTCATACACCCATAAAATAGACAATCAGCGAGCCGTTTTAATTCAGCTTACTTCTCATTTATGAACTCAGTCATAGCTTCAACGACCTTCTGAATGGGAACAGGTAGCTCTTCGACCCAAGAGGCGTATTCTTGATACAGACGAACTAATTTTCGGACCCATCCGACGGCCAATATCTTTCTCTCCAGCTCTTCAATTTTATCATCGATACTTGCTACAACCATTGTATAATATTCTTCCAGACTCTCCATCATTTCGGAGAGGGTGGCCACGTTCTCTTCCCAAAATTGCGATAGATATTCATCAGCACCATCCCACAAGATCGTGATAGTTTTCTCAAGGTTGCCGACGTATTTTTCAAGCCATTTCAGGGCTCCTTGAACGCTGTCGTAAGCCGACATCCCAACAACTTCAATTGCTTCGACGGACAACTGAATGCCTGAAATACTACAGAACGAGTTACGATCATTAAATGATTTCTTCTAGAAGGGGAAGATCAAGAAGGATGCAATGAAATTTACCAGCTATTAATCAATGAACCAAAGGACTGCCCAAGCATGTTTCCCATGTCCTTCATGTAAAATTTGTTGCGGTCGTACAATTCAGCGAAGTAATTGAGAGTTGCCTTGAATTCCATGTAAATCGTTCTGCATTCAGCATAGGTATAAGCAGCGAAATTTTCCAGGAACTCTCGAGTGCTAGGCTCAACCATGATCCATCTGCCTTGAAGCTCTTCGCCGATACCGTTTTGCATCATGGAGAAGCCCTTGGATGCACTTCTGATCGCCATCTTTGGAGCGGATTCTTTTAAGAGGGTCTCAATATCACTGTAAAGTTCAGGCCTCCAGTTCAACTTGCTTGACAACACCTGAGAGGCATTGATTCGGAGTATGGCCTGAACGTCTTGAATGATCATTCCATACTCGTTTCTCCAGACTCTAAAGCTGATCTCCTTGCTATGGGGAAGCCCAGCACTGATGTAAAGTTGCTTGTTGGAGTCGTACTGCAGAGTAAAATCAACTTCGGGAAGGCTGTGAACGACATTTAAGTCCATTTTGACGTCACCGCTTCGGAAATGATAGCTGTTTTTGTCAGCATGTCTAGCGATCTCAAATTTCAATACAGAAGCCAAGCCCTTGCCGGCGTTGATTTCAAAAATAGTAGATGAATCATCGGAAGCGAAGCTGACTTCACCCTCTTGACTTTCGCCATTCACATCCATGTAAGTAACACCTACAGCAGCAGTGTTATCAGTCCTCCGACCAATTACTGTAACATTTAAATTTGACGATGGATGAGATAGTACAACATGTAGACCGCGTGGCCCCATATTATCCTTAGATCCTGCGATGGTAATGAAGTCGTGAGGATAACGTGAAGGTTTAAGGACTAGTTCAATGCTGTGGAGCTGATGGCTCTTGTAGCTTCGTTCAACAGCAAGCACAAAGTTATCTGGCAAGGTGGAGTGCACCAGTGTTATGGTGTCTTTCACAACTCGGCTCTTCCATGCAGAAGACCTCTCATTGTAGATCTTTACTCCGACCCGCTTAGTTATGTCCCTCAAAGCGTCCCATTTAAGCTCAACGTTTCTTTCAATTTCCTTTTCAACCTTATGCTCACTTGCCTCTACACTAATAGACCTCCATGGCGTGTCAATTCGAGCATTCAGATCATAATTGGCTGAGTTGGCGGTTGAAATATCGTTGATACTGAAGGAGTAGCCAACTTCCTGTGCCAGCTCGGGCTTCATTGGATTAATAATGTGTAGGGAAACAGCTTGTTCCAATCTTGTTGACGTCAGTAGATGCAATATTGACACCTTGGCACCACCAAGCTCACCTGCTTGGGCTCTGGTGATAAATTTGTAAGATGCTGATGTCTTGGTGATTCCAAACTCCAAAGCGAGAGTGCTCTGAGACGGGCTCTTCAGGTTCCAACAAATTTCTGTGAGAACACGTAATTCCCGACCCGAAACTCGTTCGAGTGTTAAAGCGACGGACACAGGACGGAAAGGATTGAAAACTTCAACACTTCGGCGTCCATCTTTGCTAACTAGTTCAATATGGAATATTTTCTTGTCATTTTGGTTGACTTCAAAAGCGATATCCAAGTTGTTCAGGATTTTATGCAGCGTTACGGACTCCTTGTTCAGAGGAGAAAGTCGAAGTGCCATTGAGGCAGAGCGTAAGAGCTGGAATGGTGACACCAGGGAAACTTGAGCGTTCATGCTACTGTCCGAATGAGTCATGGCTGCCTCCATCAGAAACACTTGCTCATTTCTATACTGACCCTCCGTTGAAAGAGATATAGAATCTCCTTGTTTTCCAAGATTAATGGTACCTTTGGCCTGATAGGTACAGACTGAAGCTTCAGCGGAGGCGAAAATATTGTTCTCAGACATTCCAGCCTCAATCCTCAAAAAAGGCTGCATCTCTTTCCAGCTGCCTTCGACCCCACCATTGTATCTTCCACTGCGCATGGTGCTTCGGGCACGAATAGACATGGGAGGGAAGTCAATGACAAAGCGAGGACAGGCAATGTTGATTTCAGCATCCATGTCTGCGAAACCATTGAATCGATAGCGGTAGTCTATCTCCATGCGAATTGGATTCTCCCACTCAGGCTTCTGAAGTTCAACAAGGATGGTACGTCCCCTTCCGATTTCTTGGTAGTTTTCCAAGCGCAATGAAGCAGCGTATTTTTCATAGCCTTCAAATGGAGTATTGAGAGTGACAGACAGCCTTCTGTTCTCTTGTTCATTGCGAATCTCGGAATCAAATTCAAATCGTTGTCCATTCAACTCAGCCACAGCATTCAGCTCAGCCCAGGTCTTCCATTGTAGGCGACCACCAACTTCCCAACGGACGCTAGTAGAGCGCGGCATTCGCAAGCTCATGCGGATTTTCACTGGATTTTCCATGCGCCAACTGAAGTCTTCTATTGATGGAACCTGAATAGAGGCTTCGTAACGTTTCTTCAAGGCCTGTTTCGGATGCCCGTACTCAACATTTACGCTGAATTCTCCGAGTGTACCTTTCTGGGGCGCTTTAAGAACACCTGCACATCCATCGATTACAAGAACGGATTTAATTTTTATTGTTAGCGGTCATCAGTAACTTCTCCCTTATAGCTACTTTCGATTATTAAGGCAATTAATTTGGACTAAAACTTACCCGAAATGGTGTAGGTTACCCAAGGAAGTCCAATGACAATTAAAGGACGAGTATCATCGAGTAACCACAGATCTGGTCTGTCATACAAAGACATTACAGGGAATCCTGATACTCTGACAAGCGCACTGGGGAAGTTAGGGAAAGGCGTATAAATCTCGGCGATGATATCCTCTGGGCTTGACTTCCCGGCAAAAGTAAATCGATCCCAGTCATCAAATGGGGTTCTCAGCTCCAGCTTGACTTCCATGTCCCTTGGGTGCTCGTAGCGGGTCATTCCTTCTAACTTCCACTGTGCACCGTTCATTTTGGCTTCTCCCAGAAATTCGATGGCGTTGGGATTAACGATAGCCTTGCCGTGCACACTCAACTCATCATTTAGATGAGTAGGACACTGAAGGCTAATCATTGCCTCAAGTTCTTCAAAGTTTGCGAGAATCTGAGCTTGATGTGACTCATCCCCCGCATCAATGACAAGTTTGGCAGAGATTATCTGAGAGGTGATCGTCCATTCGGAATTGGCAGTGAGAGGGGTAAGGGATGGGGAGTCGACGGTGAGTCGGATATTACCGTTACGAAGAGCCATAACAGATGTTATTTTTGCAGAATGAGTAGACATTCGAGTTCGGCATGATATCTCAGCTTCGAATCCAGTTGAAATCGGTTTAAATTTGCCCTCGGCTTTAAACCTCCGTCCAGTTAGCAACATGGCTGACTCACCATTTACTTCCATGATCCAGTTATCTCCTATTCGATATCCTTTAAATTGTGCAAAATGGTTGCCCAGAGCTCCCGTTATTCTTGCGGAGGTAGAAAGACTGCCATCATTCCAAGTTGTTTCTCCCCTCAGCTCAATGGACTTGGTTCCTTGAAGACCCATGATATCCACCAAATAATGTTCACTGCTGTTTCTTTGGATTTTTGCCGAGAGTTCATACTGATCGTCTAATAGGGAGGGAATGTTGGCGATGAATCGTGCAGTCGTGTCTTCTCTGGACTCCACGCTGCCCTCAATGCTGAATGTGTACTGGGAGCACTCTCCGCTAATCTTTAAGCTTTGCTCTCGAGGCCACTTCCCAATCCCAGTAAGCTCCAGGCGAATCGGGCTGTGGTTTCCAAACAGTTCGGGAACACTGGCAAATATGGCCATGTGTAATTTCGACAGAGTTGTGTCATATGAGATATGAAGATCATTTTGTTCATATTGGAAGCGCATTTCAAATTTGGAAGACCCAGTATTTTCCTTAGAAACCAAAAATTCGATGGGATGCTCTGACAGGTAAGGATTATCCAGCTTGATTTGAATTCCAACCCCTTGACCTCTGTGGATTGGAACTTCGTAACCGAAAGTGCCTTTGGAAGTGCCGGATGGGAGGGATAGAGAAGCGTCAACCTTCAGGCTTGAAAAACCAGTAGTAGGCAGCTGAATAGTGACATCAGTACTGATTTTGGGGTAGGATGTGCTGGGTAAAGTCATGTAAACCTTCACGTTTTTCTCGACGCACATGCGTCCAGATTTGGAAAAGTCTCTACTAGACAGCTCTCCCTCGATGGAAAGTCTCCGATCAGTCATTTCTACGTCAATGTTGCCACGGAGTTTGTTACCTTCAGTTTTGCGGATTTTAATTCGAGTATCGAACTTCTGATGGAGCGCAGGAATGTCGATGCTGATGGAAGAATCAAAGAGTTCTGGTGCCGTGATAGCATTTGCCTCAAGAGCTGATCGCTCCCCACCGAAAGTGAAGAACCCTTTGGCCGAATGTTCTCTATCCGTTACGGTGTACATGCCATTGGCTTCAATTGGTTTGGTCCATGGTGTAATTGCTGAGATCTGTACTCACGAATTGAAAGTAAATAACAAATTAAGCTAATTATAGAAAAACCAGGTGCATGTTAAAATTCCATCCTCATATCAATTCTAACATATGATGAATCTTACCTCGAAACGTCCAAGTCCTGCCTTGCCCAAAATCTCAATGAACTGGCTGTCATCCCAAATGACTTTAGTGGAGATGATCTTCTCCGCACTCGTCTGAACAAACGTGTTCAGTTGGTAATTTTCTCCAACGGTGATATTCACCGAGTAGCTATTTTTGCCCACAAAGTGGACAGAATTCAACTGCATTAAGTCTTCAGAATTAACTTTCACAGTTATGTCCGTCGTTCCTTGTGTTCTCCACGAAACTCTACCCGCTCCTTGCAAAGTTGCTTCAATTGTGACGCTTTGAGATCCCCAAGCACCCTCAATCTTCCCCGTGCCATCTTCATTAACTTCCAACACAAGTGAAGCATTTGGAATCTTGTCCCAACTACTGTGTAGCTCAAGGTGTCCATTAGACACGAACGACGTTTTTGATGGGATATGAAGGTAGCCTTTCAGTTTAATGGTCTCTCCCATGGCATTAGCCTGGACATGAAAGCGCTTGTGAACGTAACCAGCTGATGTCTCGAATTTGGCTTCGAAAGATATATCCTCGTAGCCGGGGATACCGGAGACAAAGGCTGCAACAATCTTCTCCATGGAAAATGAGAATGAAATTTTTAGCTCAGGAGATTCGCCCAACTGGAAGGAGGCATAGCTACTGATTCCTTGTCTCCTATTGCCAGTGTAGACAATCTCCGTCTTGGATGACTGTATGATGTCAGGACGCGGGCTATCGATTTGAAGAAGAGCGTAAAAGTCAGAGGTTGGTCTTAACGCTACTGAGACATCCCATTTCCCAGTAGTTTCAGAGTTGACGGACACACTCAATCTTCTAGTACTGTCTGCATCAATGAGGTAACCGGCCTTCATGCTTCCGGACGCTGAAATTTGTAACAGCGGGACATTGCTATCGACGCTCATATGAAGTTCGATTTCGTTGGAGTCGTGAGGCACTTTGGCATCAGTTCGGACACTAATTTGGTATTTGTTTTGCAAAAAAGCAATCTCCATGAGTTTCTCAGGCCTCGTCACATCATAGGCCGCGTTCACGGAGAACGGTTCGCCTAGAGCGGGTGCATTAAAAGTTAGTTTTAGCTTGCTTGCTGTTGGCAATATAGAGATGATAATATTGCTGACAAGTTGAACTCTCTGATTTAGCGATGCTGAAAGGTCTAGAGATGTCTCTTGACCGAGGCTCAATTTCCCATGGACTGCAGCCTCTTGAATCATCTGATATGGAGTTTGAATAGTCCCATCAACAGTTATGACACTATTTTGACGCTTCACTGATGTGGTCAACGTCATCTGTTGCTCCTGTCCACCAACAGTGTAGACGATGGAAGCCCCAACTTTACCGTTTCCATTCTCACGTCCATTCACTGAATACTGAATGGCGTAACGTTTATCTTGGTCATTTTCACTGTTCTTGAAGAAGATTTCGAGCTTCGCTGATTGCCAGTTCTCAGTCCTCCAAGTAGACTTGAATGACTTCTCTCCAACTTTTGGGATGCTGAACTTCCCTTGTGCTTTCCCCATAGAAATGTCGCCCTCAATACTCCACTGGACAGTGATTCTCTCGAAATCTTTAAAGGGTGTTTCCACATCAACATTCCCAGTTGTGAAGCCATCGATGTTAGCACCTAATTTAATTGCATCAGTCCCGTGACCAGCTTCTGCTAGAGCGCTAAGAACAAATTGGTTAGTTTGAAGTGATCCGCTGGCCTTGATAGGAAAATCTGCAGCTGCTGATTCAAGATTTAGATTGAGCTGTCCATTGGCCAGTGATACTTCAGCTGTGATTTCCCTCTTGGTGTTTCTATCATATGTGAACTCCATCTTAGGTGTTTCCTCTATTGTGTACTTGAAGGAAGAAATGAGATTTTCAAATCGGTAGACTGGACTTTTTAGGACCAAGTGAATGGAGGCGTTTGGTGGGATAAAGCTGTTGTTGAATTCAGGGGTGTATGTGACATCAAGCTGACTCACATATCTGAAGCGGTCATTCTGGAAAGTCATCGATGTAGAAATCACGCCGGGATGCAATTGGATCTCGGCACTGCCTTGCATAGACTTTAGAACTTCAAATGGAGTTGTGAGCTCAATTTGAAGTTTTGTGTGACGCACACCGTTGAAAGAGTATCGACCTTGCAGACTACCTTGCTGGTCATTAACTGCAAGAGTAATTTGGAATGTTCCATCGGCAGTTGAAGCTGACGCATTGGCTTGCAAAGTCCGGAAGGATCTGAAAGTTGTGTCAGCAGTCAGTTGAAGAGAGTTTGTTGTGGCCTGGAAAGTGGCTTGTATCTTGTGCTTCTCTTCATTCAAAGTATATTCCGCTGAGAATGAACTAACACCACGACCGATTGAAAGTTGACAAGTGGCATCGAAATTTTCAATGCTGAAGGCAGGGACGATTGCGCTGAGTTGTACGTCAGCCATAAAGCCGCGACTACGAGGAAGTGACAGAACAATATTGCCTTCGGTTGTCTCTCCATTGTGAGTCATTGAACCCTTTAGTGTGTGAGCACCATTACGTCGACTGTATTCTGCTGACAAATCGAGTTTCAGTGGGACTTGCATCGGGAAATCAACTTTGAGTTCGAAAGAAGCGGTGGCAGAGGAGTGTAAAAATTGGAGAACTTTTTCATCTGCTCTTCCCTCAAGTGAGAATTTGAACGGTCTTGCCTCATTAACCTGTCCTTGAATAAATAATTCCTTC
This sequence comes from Deuterosminthurus bicinctus, assembly GCA_034698825.1. NCBI lineage: Eukaryota > Metazoa > Arthropoda > Collembola > Symphypleona > Bourletiellidae > Deuterosminthurus > Deuterosminthurus bicinctus. The sequence continues at coordinate 16,090 of JAQIWI010000396.1, read as the reverse complement.
TTCGGTCCACCGAATCGATGAGTGATCTCAATCTTCAAGTTATCCAGACCGAAAAGGGATGTTGAGGCGTCCAGTTGAATTTTGTCTGCAGTGTACTTGATTTCACCTTGCAATCGGTCCCCAACGCCGTTAAGTTCCCACTCCGCATTACCAGCATAATGACGACCTCCCATTTTCTCGTATCCGGCCTTGCCACGGAATTGTTCATATCCAGTAAGTGGAGTGAAGCCTTCGAGTTCGATCCCTTGCTTGTTGAGAATAACGCGTCCTCCTATCTTATTCAGAGTTAATCCGTCAGAAGTGAGAGTGGCGTAAATATTATAATTCTCACTCATGTCATAATTCACGTCAAGGTTCCTCGTGATCCCTTGTCCTTGGAATACCAACTTCATTTGGCCGCTGACGCTGTCAGTAGTCCAAGACCCCTGAAGCTCATATGCTTCGGAGTTATGATTTAATTTGACGACAACATTCTTCCTTGCTGCAGACAGATTCCAACTAGCGGACACAGACCCTTGCTGAAGTTTATCAAAGGGAGTTTCCACCTCCACACTCAAGCTGCTGGGAGTAAACTTCAGCTGTGCTCCAATCCTCTGATCGTTGAGGGACGCTTGGACCTTACCTTCAAAGCCTTGCTTTCTCTCATACTCGATATCGATTTTGGCAGACGAATAAGACTCCCAAGGAGTTATTGCTTCAAATAATACTTTGCGACCTCTGGTTGTTTTGATGCATGTACCTTGGATCGAGTATGTGGATTGCTCCTTTTCAATGGTCAGCTTGAACCTTCTCTCAGATTCATGACGATTCCATTCTCCGAATAAGTTGATTCTTGTCCATCCGCTTACAGGTGTTACGGTAAGAAGCTGAACCTTTCTTTGCCCGTAACCGAAGGTGACAGTGACTTCGAAAGGATTGGTGAGATGTATTGAGTTGGTTGTTATAGTTACGTCGTGGTGATGCATCTCATTTTCTTTCCGGTAGTTCGCTACGGCTTTCGTCTCAAAGATCAAGTCGCCATTCCAAACAAGTGAGCATTCAGAGGTGCCCATTCCTTGGATCTCAGCTTTTAAATCAGCGTTGTAATGCCCACGGAGTCCCAATCGAAGGAACTTTTTTTGACTACTCCATGCTCCAGAGCCTTCCACTGCATGTTCTTGTAGTCTATGCGCGTATTTGAGTTTGATTTTGTATTCATCGCCAAGTTCATACTCAGCATGAAGTTTCAGTTTGTCTTCAAGTCCTGAAACGATGCTGCTTCGGATTTCAAAACTCAAGTTGCCTTCAGCTTCTTGCGCCTGAAATTAATTAATTAGTCAATGCCTTTATTTTGGATCTTAGAAGTAATAAACAAAATAAAAAGTAAAGAATTAATACTTTGCCGTGCAACTGAAGGTCGAGAAGGTCCGATCTATCCTCTTTGATTGAGAAATCGAATTCGTTTTGGGTCTTGTCAATAGTTGTCGTACCAATGAAATGATGTCCCAAGGAACAATCAACGTCCAGGTTGGCTGACAGCTTAGAGTCAGTTGATTGAGTGACAGCTTTCATTGTAATGAGGCTATTACCGTTCGTAGACGTAGAAAGACTTATTTGATGGCCATTTTGAAGCCTGTGGTGTTGGGCTTCAGCTGAGATAGAAGAGAATCTGGTGGATGTGATCTCTGCTTGAATTTCATACTTGCTGGATGAATTTTTCACACCCCCATTGATCATAATGTTCTCATCATTAAAAGACAGAAGGCCGTTGAATCGACCACCTGCTTGAAGATTGAACTCAGCAGTTGCAATTTGTGGGATCTCGTAAATACCTCGTCGACCGTCTCTACTGGCCTTCCCTCCAAATGTGAACTGAGACTTGTGCTGAACGTTGCCTCCATCAAGTTCGTTTTTGCTGGTGACCTTCAATTTTGGGATGCTGTCATAGATGGAGTCAATATCAGACGTGAAATCCCACTGTCCATCACTTGGAATTTGGAGGTTGGTGTTGACACTGACAAGATTTTGGCTGCCGCGATTTGTGATAAATTGTAGGAGGAATCGATCGACACGCTTGATGTTTTCCACAGTGACTGTGAATCGAGGCTTATCGTGAGGCTCGCACCAAACTGACCCTTTGACATGCTTCTGATTCGGATCATATTTCCATGTTGCGCCGCTGAGGTAATGCTTGCTGTTTTTAGCGAGATCCATTTCATACTTCTGACCTTTATCATTTTGTTCACTAGCCCAGTTGAACTCGTACACGTCCTGCGGCAAATTCAAGCTGGTCTTAATCACTGTATCGGAGATGGACGAGTAATGCCCTTCAGAAGTTATTTGAACTGTGACCGGAGATTCTCGACTGGTCCAAGTTTGAATGATCTCATGGCGGAAGGAGGCTCGATTTCCCTTGCAACGAACAGTCAACGAGATAGGCATGCAGCGGAACTGTCCATTTAGAGACACTGTCAATTCTCTCTCATCTCGCTGATTCTTGAACGAAAGCTGTCCTTCCATGAGCTCAAACTTTCTCCATGGTGATGTTAGAGACAGCTTAGCTTGTAGAGGATAAGTGAAACCGCTCAACTGTGCCGATATTTGTTGAGAGGAGCCCCTGGGCATGGTCCACTCAATTTTGAGATTGGAGTTCAGTTGTTCATTGATTTGGTGACTGGCCTCAATGTGCAGCTGGTTAAAAAAATAATAATACGAGTTCAGCTGAGTTTGAATTCGATGACGTGCATGTGATGGGAAAATGGAAGCCTACCTTAGGCAAAGAACTCAGCACGTCGAAGTCTAGTAAACAAGAGAAACCATCTTGAATCCGGGTGAACTCCACTTGCACGGAACTGTCATCTAGGCCACGTGATGCGGAAACGTAGAACTTCTTACTCAATGGATGATTGGTCAGTTTAAATTCCCCTTTCAAACTTTCAATACCAGTCATTTCCAGAGACAATAGGGTTGCAATTTGACCGTTAGCAGAGGTGCCCAAAACAGTCGCTGATAATTCAAAGGCATCTGCTACAGTGGAGATCTTACTATCCATCAAGCCTTCATTTAACTGATGAGCAAGAGTGATTAGGGTTTCTCTGGAAATAATACCAGGTCATAATTTTTTATCCTTTAGACTGAATTGGAATTTCGCATCAGTGCGCTTGTACCTGTAGTTTTCAATGGGAGTTTCAACACGCAGGGAAACGTTTGCATCGTTAATGGACAAGTTAGGAAAGTTAGCATGGAGCCTATATAGTTGGTTGCTATAGTTGCATTCAAGCAATAAACTGGAGCCATCGTATTGAACTATTCCATGAATCTTCGTTCCGAAATTGTCCACTCTCACGCTGACCGAACTCCAACTGAGAATCATTACCGTGGCAAATTTACCCGTTGGATCTGACAACTTGTCGGGGTAAACAGTTACCGAGAGCGACAAGGGACCCATAAGATCGCCACCAAGCTGTTAAATTGTTTCATCAATTTAAGATTCTTTAGTCATTCTTTTCACATAGTAGCTTGAACTTCATGGATAAAGTGTTACCGTAGCTTCAACTCCAAGATGGCGGGTACCTTGAACGTCCAAAGTCAAACTTCGGTCGCCATTTTTAGCTTGCCGGAAGCTCATTTCTCCGTTGTACTTCTTGTCATTCAAAGTTAATTTGCCTTCCAGCTTGTGTGTGTTCTTTTTGACAACATGGTAGTCTAGGCTGGTGCTCAACCTTCCACTGTAGTCCTCATCCCCATCAACTTCTAGTTGTACCCCGAGGTGAGCTTGCCTATCACTGGCTGAGAAAGCAAGATCCCCTGACAAAGGTGCTTTCAGGAATCCCCTAGCTCGAAATACGACAGAGTGGTCCAATTTAAGGTCATTGGAGCCGTCCTTGTAGTTCAAAGTAGCTTTCATCTCAGCATCGTTGTTTGGTGATACAATAAGCTCAGTTTCGTAATCATTTGGGCTTGTTTCTTTCAGAGTGGAACGAATTGAATAGTCAGACTCAGGCCAAGCTGCCATGGCGGTTAGGGATCTGCTCAGGAGATCGTCAGATGTGTCCAAGTACTCAATCTGAGCATGGATGGCATTTTCAGGGCTAGTGTGCCCTGCGACTCTAGTGAGCATGACGGTTTGGTTCCAATGATGAGAGAACTCGGCATTGTAGTCGACTCGATTGAGAGGAGATTTGAGTACGGCCGTGATGGCGAACTTCTGGGCGTCACGTGACTTTTGATTGTTGTACAGAGTTTTCCCTTCCCAGGATGATCTTCCTAAAGTCAACTTAACATTGCTCTCCCAAAAACCTGGACTTCGTTGAGCATCCACAGCAGCGTCAATCTTGTAGTCAGGTGAGTCAGGGATCACCAGGTTGACCAATGCATTAAATTTTGACAGTACTCCCTTCTTGCTGTGCTGCAACTTGAGATTAAGATCAACAGATTTTGTCGCTGCCTGTTGCCATGAATATTCAGCTACCGCTTTGGTGCCGAAGTATCCAGGTTTCAAGCGTAGCTGGGATCTTATATTTCCAGTGAGCACGGGAGATTCGACTCCTATTCTTGAGTCGAGCTTGTCACCGTTGCGAGAGATGTCAGCTGTGAGTAAAAAATATGTATATTTAATGAAATGGAACCAATAAATATAAAAAAATGCAACGTTTCAAATAATCTGCTTGACAAGTTAAATACCTCGAACTTGGATGGGTGTTTGAGTGAGATGTTTCAAGACTAAGTCCGCAGTTGCGCGGCCATTGTCCTCAGTGATGTTGAGAAGATCCACAGTGCCTTGGAACTCCAGCAGGGGTCGGTTGTAGAACTTGACCAACAAATTTGGAGTGATTCGGCTTGCCTCCGAGAACAAACCAGCATTCAATACGATCATTTCTTGCTCAGAATGGGAAACGGTCAATTGAATGCTTTTCTGGCGATTAGAGTGCCGCCCTTCGACTTTAAAACTCTGCAGTGGTGTTTTGATTGATGCATCAAGGATTCCACTGGAGGGATCGAGCTGGAAATTTCCTTCCAGTCGACGATTTATCTGACCTCCAGGAGTGTCAAAGGTTAAGATGAGCGAGGTACCTGGACCATCAGTATTGAATTCGTAGTTGAAGTCGTAGCTGTTGATAGTATCAATTTTGCGGGCGTACACGCTCAAGAGCGTCGGAGTTGAAAGGGGAATGGTGAACTGATTAGGCACGTTGACATCTGTACAGATTTCAAGGCCAATAATTCTGTTGCCTTTGCAGACGCTGTACTCTGTCTTTGAAAGCCCAGCTGGTCCTTGATCGATGACATGAGGTCTTCCAGAAGGTCGAAGGATTAGTAGCTGAGACTTAGCAGTGAATATCTCTTGCTTATCTTGAGGGAGCGACAAGGAAGATTTAATTATTTTATGTCCCTTCGCAGTGATTTCTCCTTGGATGGCAGTGGATGTGTGGAGAGTATTTTGAAGTCGCAAGCCAGATCTTAGGGGGTTGCTAGCTCGACCTAATTGAGCAGACATGACTCCATCGACTTGAATTGCAGCACTGGGTCGTAGCAGTCCTTTGATCTCAAGCTCCTTTCGGTCCCACAGCTTTTCAATGTCAAATGTACCGTTTGCAGTGACCCCAACGGTGGACGCAGATTGAATAGAAAGGCTGAGAGGAATACCTGCTGCGGTAGGAATGGTGTAAGATACATCGAGTATTACATTTGACCGTCTGTACTCGATACTGTTGCCACGAGTAATGGTGTTGATGATTGAGCGAAGGTCCATCCAATCCTTTCCGCTTTCGTCTACCAGTGAAGGTCTGCTACCGTCTGTACCGATTTCGAAATTTTTGTACATGATTTCATGACCGAAAATCCTTGTATACACAGACCCAGTGGGTGTGTGTTCGTCGAGAGCAGCTTGACTGTATACATGGGATAGTCGCTCAATCTGATTGTCAGAGATATCTCGTTTAGGTCGCATTGAATGTAAAGCTTCGTTGACCTTCTGGTCAGGAAAGTATCCATTCGGTCCGAAAATTGGTTCAAGTAGGTGCTCAAGTCTTTTCACGCGAACTCCAAATTCGAGGAGATTGATTGAATCCCCTAACAGATTAACAGTCAGGTTGAACATGGCACTACGTGGTAGGAACGAGTCAGGCGTGAAGATGATATTGGAGTCAGTACTGGCTCCAGCGTTCCATTTCTCCGAGAAGAAGGAGCCTTCATAATTTCTGGAGTATTTCCTTACATCAGTGGTGAATTTGCTCTTCAGTAATTCGTTAGAGAGTAGGTCTTTGATTGCTTGTTTATCTGGACTGGCTGTTTCTTCCAGATTTGCCAAATGAGTCCACACGAAGGAGCTCACTGCAAGAGTTGACATTATTACTCATAATCCAATAGGGCGGAAGCAGTCGAAGAGCGAATTATTTACCTTGATTTACAGCATCAGTGTATAATACATCCTTGATCACGTCTACCTTACGACGGTCAGCACATTTCATTGTTGTCAGATAGGCCTTTATCCTTACTTCGGTGTTTTCATTGATAGTAGAATATGTGTGTAAAATTGGCTCATGATCGTAGCTATCGCAAGGCATGCGACGGAAGGCATCAAGTGCGGCAAGCCGGATCTCTGTTGGGTTAGAGCGGTCCGAAAAGCAGCGAGTCAGAATATCCATGCTCCTTTGGCTGTCATCAGCAGGTAGCCTTCCAGCGTTACCGATGGCCTTTAGTGCAAACAGAATTCCGTTCACTTTTTCAGCACCTTCAGGTGTCTCACAGCTGCTGCCAAGGTAGGAGAAGAGTTTCTCTAGAATCTCCTCAACTGGTGCCTCCTCCGTGCATTCAGGATTGTTTTTGCAGTAAGAATTAACCAATGCTGAAACTCCCAGTAGTGCTTGGTCACGTGGTTGGTAGTCAACTAGAGGCTGAAAGTTTTGGAAGTAGACTGATGTGAATTAAATGCAATTTTGTTTGGGTTTTATACAAAGATATAGCACACCTTGAGGGCAGTCAGCATTTCAACAGTAGGGTTCTTAATGAAGATCAAACTGGATATCCAAGCATCAATTTGTTTCTCAGTCAGTCTTCCGTCCAGTAAGAGATCACGCATGAGAGCCAACGATGGTGCTGAGGCTACCAGGGGCATTGCATCTAAGAGGAATGTCTTAGCGATAGGACTGTCGACGCGGGTGAAGAGATCCTGCATAGCTTTCAAATTAATCAGCCGTAACCCATCGACCAAGTTGATGAACTGCTCAGGAGCTTCGGCCTTGATTTCAGGAACACTGTCCGTCTCCAATTTTTGAAGGATGGACATGATGTTTACGATGTCCTCCTCAGAGGCATCCACGGGCCCCTCACTTTGGTAAAGCAGGCTGGTCTTCCAGGTTCTTAGCGATTCGTCTGAAAAAGTTGGGGAAATGTGAGCCATATTTCTTATAAGTACGTCGCCATTCTGACTCACCTGATGGCATGAACCCTTGAACTTCAGTGTCAAAGACAAGCATTTGGGAGACAGTTGTCTGGGCCCCACTGTCCTCTTGTTGGAAGGGTTGAAATTTATGAGTTTCGTGACATTGAACACGCTCAATTCTTCCATTGAGGATGTTCTGAGTGCACTCCTGCTTACTTTTCAACAGAGGGAGGTTTTGCATCATGGATTGGGACGTGTATGGTATGGACTGAATGGCGGAAATGTGACTATGGCGATGACTGCATTCTCCAAGATCTTTCACTTTTTCGAAGGCGATGCTACCAGCCCAAGAGTTGCCCAGTGCCTTGTACACTGTTTGGCAACGTCCACTTACATCAGCCTAGTAGACAAAATAGATATTGAAAATGACCGTCTAGGTGTGGATTAGCTCTAAGAGACGAACCTCATGAGTAATTTGGTCTTGTTCTAGGTTATCCATGGTGTTTTGAAGCGCTGAGAGGATACCTCTCTTGACATTGAGCGTCCAAGTGGATTCATCTTCAGCGGCGCAGAGATGTTCGACTTTACCATCTTGGAAAGAAAATCTTAGGGGGAGCCTTTCTAATTCACTCGCCAAAGCTTGTGATCCTTGCACTCTCTGGCGGACGCTAATGTCATCGCTTAGTGATTCCTCAATGACAACATTTTGTAGCTGCGTCGTCAGGTATCAAAGTAAAATGAGAAATTAACTATCAACTTATGAATCAATGATAAGTACTATATATTAAAACAAAGTACAGAAGTCACGCGCATTACCCGAAGTAACAGTTCACATTTGGTAACCGCAGAAATCTCGACCTTAGCTTTCAAGTGCATTCGCGACTCGAGGCTAGAGCCACCAACAGCGGATGTCGCGATGTCATTACTGTAGTCATAGTAATAGCTTGTTCCGGGCTCATAGGTGAATTTGCTTGTCTCTTAAGAATATGAGTGCATACGTTATTATGTCAGTTGAAACTCCAGTGTCATTTTTAATGTCTTATTGTTAGGAAGTTACCTTTGCAAAATGAAACGCATTTAGATGTCCTTCTCAGTCCGGCAGGCCCTAGTAACAGGAAAAGTCAATATTATTCTGTTTTTAGATATGATCCAGAGTCAATTGCCACCATCAATGTACATATGATGAACGCAAACATCACACCCCTATTCATTGCCTTTAAGAATGGAGGTGCAGTGTAGTTGATCCCTTTGTTGTCTTTCAGGTTCACTTCCTATTCTATTTTTTAGCCGTTGAATCATCTTAAGTCAAACACAAGATTTAGTTTGACAGATAGTAGAGTCTTTGTTAAGAAAGTTGCTGCATTTATACGGTTAAGACATTGATGTAATGCCACAGCATGAAAGAGTGAGAATTCTATGTCTCTGTGTCTCAGTATGAGGGTCACATTCACAGAGTTCGAAGTTCGATGTTGCTTCATCGTAAGATAAGGCAGAGGAGTAAGACGTGTGTATTTGTACACCCCTCAGTTCTATGCTCTAACCCAATTATAAATTCTGTCTTGCCAAGCAAGGGTCAAGTTAATGTATTATTTGTGACCGCGTTTGTTACGTATATTATGCCGTGTGACGCGCTCTATCCCCCGTAACGAAATGTTATATTTCTGGCATAACATGCATTTTTTCGGTACACCGTCACTTCGTTTATTCAAAATATTTCTACTAAAGTGACTATTACAGCTCGAGAATTTGGTGATAAAGAGCTTAATAAGATGACGCGTACGTAAAATTTTGACATCTTAATCAGAAGTAATCATGAGTGGCTTCATGATAGACACAAATAACAGCTTTCTTTGGGGATAAAACTCCAAGATGGAGGAAAGTTGAAAACATCAGTCGGGCAAGAGGTTAATTCATGCCGCTCCCTGTACTACGCAATTATCAAATCGCTCTGCAGTAAGCACTGCTGAGAATTCAGTTTTTCACAGATCAATCAACTCATGGAAGTCACTAAACCTTACTTTTCCAGCGGTTATGTCCCCGCAGCTATTACATTCACGTATCTGAAGGTTCGTATTTGTCATTCATCAATGTAATCAACAAGTGCAGATCAGTGTCACATGCATGTAACTACATGAAACACACACACACACATTCTTGCCCATAACTTCACTTATGAACTTGAGTGAAGTCATTCGCGATTAAAGTAGCTAATGTGAAATACGGCTAGCTAGAGAGAAAAATTGTCGTGACTTAAGAAATGGAGGAAACCATTTTTTCTCCTTAAAATCATCATCTCAGCACGCGGACCAGTGCAGCCTGCACATACTCTATGAGGATATAAGATCGTCGCGAAAAGCAAGCGTAATGCTTTGACCTCTACACAATCAACTTACGAGAAGGAAACCTTGAGCCTACACTAAAATTAGACGCTATGAAATGAATGCACGAATTTAAAATTTGACTAACATGCAGGTGTACAATGACTGATGATATTTTTCAAGCAGTCAGCCCTCCTCCATGAACTATTATAGTTGGTATTCGAGACAATTCGTTTTGGATTAGCTAATGTACTCAAGATAAGTGGTGCTTATGTGCTTAAAGTTAAGACCAAGTGGTAGGATTTTAATGCATATCTACCTATTTTAGGATGAAATTACGCAGTGACTGATTTTTCATCGCGCATTATTATCGCAAAAATGGATGGACAGCTTACCTTTCACTTCCGTCTGCTAACACGAGTCAGTTTAAAGCGCGTTCCCCAAAAAATAACTGTGAGCGCGTACTAATCTATCAAGAGGGAGTTATTTTGTCGAACTAGCGTTTGTTGCTTTAGAGTTTATGAAAAAAAGGATGACGCTGGCGCAATCAATGCTGAGAGCCAGACTCGAGCTCGCTCGAGATGTTCTGGAACAGAATTTCTTCGAAATATGATTTCGGCGTTTTCGATTAATAGACTCTAAAAACTCATCGTCAGTAATGGTGTTTGAAACATCAATGCTAAGGACTTGGGTATTGAATGCATGTTAAGGTAATTGAATTTTACACCCAAGAAATAGTTTTGAAGAAAGCTTACCAGCCAGAACTCCGTTCAAAATTGCACACACACAGAAGATCTGAATTAACATTTTCCGCAAGGCCACACTCGCGATTGCGAGTCTCGTCATCGTAACTGAAACTGCTTTTTGCTCAGAGCTTCAGAAAAGAATGATACTGGCCTTTCCTTGACATGATCATTTATAAGTGGTCAAATCAAACAAATATCTTATATAGATGCATGTATACTCATAGACGCGTCTTCTAGCAATGCAAGTTGTTTGGACTAATAGATTAGAAGTTGACCAGTTGATCCATGCTTCGTGTGTTGATATAGTTTACAGTGATCAATTTCATGCGTTTACCCCAGTAATCTCACAGTGAAATTCCTCTGTGTACTTGTATTCGAGTCTTTCTCTTTTGCGAAATTTTGCACTGGTAAGATGAATTATGACAAACACTTCCGGAGTGCTAGAAATATGCTTTTGCCACTTTCCACTTCCAGAATAGGAATCATGTACCGTCACCTGTTTCAAAGCATGGAGTCGGGTTTGTTTAGCGTTCCTGTTTTGTTGGTTGTTACAAAACTTAACTCCCAATAATGCATAATGCTGGGCGAATCTTTTGCCAGTGAATAAATATGGAATTCAGGAGTGCCTTGTGACATTGGCACGGAAAGTTATTTTATTTTACAATTATCAATGGCTTTCTATGGGAATCATTTTAATCATCAACCAATTTTACTAAATGCAAGCTGCAAGACCTCCGTAAATAGGGAGCAAAGTTCGAACTGTTCGCCACGAATTACTTGCATTTGACTCGAGCAGGATGGTCAATGCTAATTAATATTTAGAAAAATCCCTCCAAGCGCAATAACTAACTTACAAAGTGCATGATGGTTACCTTCTATTGGTTACTGTTGACAAGTGGTCTATTGACTGCTATATTCCTGATAACACTAAGAAGTGCCTTCACACTTCCCATGAAGGAATTCTCCTCGTGTGCTAATATTTACTCTTCATGAGACTGGATTTCTTTCTGACTGCTTAGAGATTTTAGCTTTGACTTCACTTCTCTTCGGAAGGAATACATGGACCATTAGCAGCAATTACTGAATTTTAGAAGCAATCTTCTATCGATGAAATACAACCCCAGAAACATTGCCAACAATGGGTAAATTCAGAGTGCTCTTTCACAATATAGAAACCAATTGCTTTTCCATTCGCAGCACAGTTCTTTGTTCATTGAGTAAGCTGTCTACATTTATTTCATTGAGCGTGCCCTGTAAACGACGATATATACCTTCCATGCATTGACAGAGTTGAGAGTAAGCCCGCAGCCATGACAGGTCAGCCGGGCTGTGTAGCCATTGAAGATCTGAATCATTTGACAGTCGGACTTCACCCACAATGACTGAATAAACTGCTGGCGGGACTTTACAACAACAAAGTTCGATTTGCCAAAACTCGCGTGAGGTTTCTCCGCTAAAATAAAGTTGTACACAGTGCGTAAAGAGAACTCCGTATTAGATGGTGACCGTCGTCAAACCTGGAGTTAACTGGAGACATCAATTTTTTAAAGGTCAGTCAGGGGCCAGGAAGAAGTACAGCTCTTACTAACGCAGCTAATTATTCTCAGCCAGCTGCAACCTGAGCTCTTTTGGTCAGCTTGTAGGCGGTACATGACCGTAAATTACATCAGGTAATTTGTTTTAAATGGATCTACCGGCAGTATCTAACCCTATCACTTCTTAGTTGCACATCCTCAGGTAAAAAAAAAACTTAAAATATAATGTAATGTTGCAGCTCGCCATTCTAGATATATTGCACATAAACTTGGAGCCTTTGTCAATTCATATGCCGAGCAAATGTGTAACTGCCGTTCATTGCATCAGATTGGCGAGGGATTTTAAATATTGTATCACATCTTAAATACTGCAGGAATTTTAACATCTGAAGCGATCATCAGTTTGCTTATGATAATTTCGGCTTTATCAACAAAGAGCTGCTCACTCACGTTACTGAACTGATGTGGAATTAAGGACGACAGGTGTCAGAATTGATGGCAATTAAACACGATCAGCATTTAGTGAATGTATCCCGGGTTCAAGCCGAGTTACAAAATATAACTACAATTATTGTTTGAATTCCGGGATCATTCAGCTAGTTGCGTTGTATTTCAGTTCATTTTAAAGAGTATTTACTTGGTATCTGGAATAATAAAGCATAATCAGCCTAGGGCTATTTTCTTTACAGTCCTAAGGATCTTTGAAAACTGAATACAAGGTCACTGAACTGGTGTGAATATTTATTGGAATGTTGTGTGACTCATATTCATACTCAAAATAGCTGTCACTAACTAGCCACCCTAACAAGTAAAGTGTCATCATCAGAACTGTTGTTTACCACTAACCCTTATGAGTATATAGCTCTTTCTAATCGTTTACTTAGCTTTGTGAGTGGGGCTTTTTTTTACTGAGTGTAGCAATATTTTAGCATAAAGAATGATGATGTTGATGTTGATGATGTGATGGGCAATGTACAATAGGATTGTCGTCATATTGCGTTCCATGTGCTTAAAGAAGCCGGAAATACCAGAACTAGTGAGAGATAGCACAGTGGCTGTAACATATTACATGACTCAACGCACGCACGATTAATTTGTAAAATTTGAACAGATTTCTCAGGTTATTCATGATTTCATTATCGTAAACCAGAGCCATTGTTAAGTCTTTGATTGCGAAGACAGGCTGGTGAGATTTTTGTGTCAGCGTAATGTGCCTAAGGATTTACCGAATGGATTCCCCCTTGGAATGCGTAACGTGGACAATAATTTTAGCAATTATTGTTGCACGAAGGCGGATTTATGGAATACCAAGGATTTATTTTAGATGCCCACGAGGTAGGCGTTTCTCATTATGTTCATCCAAGTGTTATCTAACCATTTCATGTCAGGTCATGCCACTGTGCCTGTGTGACGCGAAATATGACTGTTTCACATACTGAAACGCTCACATGACAGAGGGTCATCATCAGCCATACTCACTCCATTGTTCGCCGAGTCATCAGTCAAAAAAGGAAAATCCAAAGGGTTGCCATGCCACTACGCGGCTAAAAACTATGCATTTACGTATGAACCCAGTTGGAATGTGGAGTTGAAGGTATTCGTGCATGGAATGATTGACGAAGATATGACAAGAAAGAAAAGTAATAGTGAAACAGATGAGAGGGGGAAACATAAGGCTCGAGCGCTGCATTAAACTCTCCGAGTTGGAAGTTGCTGGTAGGGTTGAGAGCATCTTTGCTCCGAGATAGCCTGGACTAATCCGCGTCTCGCTTTTTTCAGTCAGTCAGCCCAGCAGAGTATAGTTGTTGAATAAGAAGGAATAAATTTGCAGTACGAAAGGCAACAATTGCAGTTTGTTGCTCTAGGAGCATAATTCAGGTACTGCCTGAGGCTTAAAGGCTGCGTCATTCCCGTTGCTCTTATTAACATAACTCGTGAATCTTCATGACTTCTCTTCTTCTTCTCATCCTCCGTGTGTATATATGTGTGTATTGTGAGCAGTTCATTGATGTTGACGGTTTAACTTTTTCTTGTCTGTGCATGGTGCACACGCTGAGGACAAGTAGTTTCTTCTTGTGGGGAGGGAATCCTTCCTGCAGTTAGCCAGACAGTTTTGTGACATTTCATAAGTGACGCTGGCGTACCATTAAAGCCTGAATTTTTACCTTTCATTACAGTACTGTATTTTTTTATTTCAGTTAACTCATCAGTTCAAGTGAACAATCAGACATGAATAATCATACGGTTAACCAAGGCTGGCCGTCCAACGTGGGCATCCTTGCCATTGAGATGTACGTTCCCCACCAGTATGTGGACCAAGCGGAACTGGAACAGTTTGACGGGGTTTCAGCGGGCAAGTATACTGTTGGGCTGGGACAAGACAAAATGGGCTATTGTACCGATAGGGAAGATATCAACTCACTATGTCTGACCGTGGTCCAAAATTTACTAGAGAAGAATAAAATCGGTAAGTTACGCCTGTTCTGATCTTTCGTTTTTATCGAGTACTATTAGAGGATATCACTGGTTGGGCACCAGGGGCGAGCGTGGATAGTTACATGGTTATCCATTAAAATGCAATGCTTTACAAGCCAGTTCGTCTTGCTGACTTGCACTTACAAGGTTGAACTAAGCAAACGAACTGAATTCCATTCGTGGATGCAAAGAATAAATAAGTGTTGCCTTAGTAATTGTATTTTGTTTGTTTGGCAGCCCACGACCGCATAGGTCGCATTGAAGTTGGGACTGAGACGGTGCTTGATAAGTCCAAATGTGTGAAGAGTGTCCTCATGCAGTTGTTTGAGGATAGTGGGAATACTGATGTTGAGGGAGTTGATTCTACAAACGCTTGTTATGGAGGCACAGCTGCATTATTCAACTCAGTCGCTTGGATTGAATCAAGTGCTTGGGATGGTAAGCTGATGATGATGGTGTGGGAAAATGATATGCATTGGGCAGTTAATTCCGTTATGAATAGACGAAGTAGAGTAGGAACAAGTAGTGCCTAATTCCGTTTCGGGATTTTTGTAGGTCGCCTAGCACTGGTCGTATGTGGTGATATTGCAGTTTATGCTACTGGAGCTGCAAGGCCGACTGGAGGTGCTGGAGCAGTGGCGATATTAGTCGGGCCAGATGCTCCCATTGTATTCGAGAGGGGTATGTTGTGATTATGCATTCTTCATATCTGAGTATGACAGCTGAGGTCTTAAAGGTCTTCATTATGACTTGTAGGTTTGCGTGCTTCACATTCTGCTCATGTTTATGACTTCTACAAACCTGATTTGGAGTCTGAGTACCCCCGTGTGGATGGTAAATTATCAATCAAATGCTACTTAAGTGCATTAGATAAATGTTACCATCGGCTGACGAAGAAAGCAGAAGCTAAAACGGGTGAAAAGCTTACGTTGGAATCTTTTGACGGTGTAATCTTTCACTCACCGTATTGTAAACTGGTACAAAAATCTCTTGGCCGGCTACTCCTCAATGATGTGATCTGCATGAATGAAGTCGAGATTAAAGAAAAGTACCCTAAGCTTGTTCCAATCAGGTACGCCTCGGTAGGATTTCTGAAATGTGTTTTAATGCTCATACGGTGGTTTGTTGTATTTTGAAGGAACACGAAGCTTGAAGATTCTTATTTCGACAGAGATGTCGAGAAACTTCTTCTAAGTGCTTCCGGAGAGCTTTTCGATAGAAAAACTCAGCCTTCCCTCTACGCTGCTAACCAAGTTGGCAATATGTACACTGCCTCAGTTTATGGAGGCCTCGTATCTTACCTCATTAGGTAAATGTCCAAGGAAGATTGTAAGATAAGTCGATGGTGAAGATGAGTTTAATGCAAAATGGGTTGTGGTTTTCATTGTAGTAAACCTCAAAATGAGCTTTTGGGGAATCGTTTATGCGTTTTCTCCTACGGCTCCGGACTGCAGGCATCCATATATTTGTTGAAAATTCGATCCGATGCCGAGGACACACTGTCACGAGTCTTGAGTCAAATCTCTGGGGTGAGGAGCCACATGGACAAAAGAGTTAAGAAGGATCCTCAGAGCTTTGCTAAAACAATGTCATTACGGGAGTCTGTTCATCACAAAGGTAAGATTAACCAAATATATTTCAGCCGAAAGTCTG
>JAQIWI010000395.1:0-34506 GCA_034698825.1 Deuterosminthurus bicinctus | reverse complement strand
ATTGTCAACCCGTTTAAAATGTATTTCCGTTTTAATTTGAGCATGACTTGTACCTGGCATTGCACTGTCTGTCGGCATCTTCTACAGAATGTACACACTTAACAATTTCTTACGTCCGCCGTGAAGCAAAATCATTTATTTCATTATTAGTGCTCCCCTGTACCATACAGCTTCCGGCACCGAGGCGTATAGAGGTTGAGGTTGCAGACATGCTTTCAATAAGTGAAATTCACATTCTGAATGGCACATGCATCAATAATGTTTTACTACGAAAGAAAATAAAAGTATGGGAAGGCAGTGTGCTAAAGAATTTTGGGATTCTGCCCGATTTACCCAGCACATACCAGCCAATGATACGTTCTAAGATTCTCCGAACACATTGCCATCATATTAGACGCACTATATCCATCCATTGCTCCAAATTCATGGCCGGATTTCCCAGGTATTTTCATTATATCAAGATGCTTGCTGCTTCCATATCACAGCCAAGATCACCGCCGGTCGTCAACATCATCACAGCCTACACTTGTACTTTGAATTTTTATGACATTCATGCACTAAGTTGAATGTGTCAGACTCTCTTATATTACTCCGTCTCAAAAACACACGCCTCCTTTTCCACATCAAAGAGACAACACTAATGTAACCATCTTCCAGCTCACAAATTGCTTTGAGCTGTGTGAGCTTCATACTATGAAGGCTAACGGGTTCCCTTCTTGCAAGGGTTTTCTCAACGCATCAAGTCTTTGAGCTACTAGATAAAGTGTCTATTTTAATTAAAACCTCCAGGTGTGTGTCCATTCCAATTCAGTCCACCTCCATTAATGAGGCTTAAAAAGTCTTAATCCTCCCACTAATTTCCCATGAAAGCCATTTCATCAAGTCTCCTGGGCCTTTCCAGAAAGTCTTAATAACACGCAACGGATTACCCCTCCTTGAATTAGCATGATGATGGCAGAAGCTATGGTATCAGGCTTTGAATAATAAACACCTGATGCGACTCACGTTACTTTTAGCACGCTCTATCCTCACAGACAAAATCATTTTGCTCTCTTCCGCATGAAAACCCAACTGGAGAGTGGAGGAAATTGGACGTTTTCTTCCTGTCATCAGCTGTGGAACTACCGGGTAGCAATAACAAAGACACTTCCCACACAACCTTTACCCTACGGACCCATATCAGAGAATCAATTGACCAAAGTGTGAATAAGTTGCTCTTTTGGGCCTTGGCAAAAGGGGTGATGTTGATTCTGACTCTAAATTTGTGGCCGTAGTAGCCGAGGGAAGGTGATTCTCGTGAGAGAGAGAGAGAATAAGGTAACGTGTAAATAAAGCGGTAGAGTCAACAAAGAGTTGGAACAAAGTTCTATCCGGGAGTCTCCCAGGGCGGTAGAGCGGTTTACCGAGATTAGATCCGTGCCAGTTGAAACCGGCTTCTAGCTGGAGGCTGCTGCTCCAGTGATGCTTGCTTAAAAAGCCATTAGAACACATGGAGCAGGAGAATGGTTATATGCATTTGAGTTTGTACGTACGTGCGTTTGCCCAAAAGACAGGAGCAGAGGCAGGCTCGCTATGGAAGAACATCCTATACAGACTCCGGTGAAAATACTTGTAAGAGGAAGACGGAAGAATGCATGGAAAAATCAATACTGTTTCCAGCAGTGCCACACAGACACACACACACGGGCACAACTAGTAAAAGCAGTGATATATACGGAGGAGGCTGACTTGGCCAGCTTCCATTCAGTCGACAATGGCGAAACGGGTGAGAGGAGCTGTAAAGTCCCTGGTAGCCTTTGTCCAGGAAAAGTGTTACAAACCCGTAGGAAATTATCTGTTTGAAAAATGTGACCCCACTGCCCTTGCTCTATTCAGGATTCTCTTTGGTAAGTAGTAAAAGAAAATTTGGGAAAAGGTGCATTGTTACAAGCGGATATGAATTGTGCCAACTTTTCACACAAGTGTCAACTTTCCTTTCATCCAACTTGCTTCGGATTTAATAATTAGCTGGAATGGGAAAGTGGAGAGAAAAGTGAGCTGATTTTATGACGATGTGATTGTATGTGTTGGCTCAGGTTTCTGTATGTTTTTGGACGTACCTCAAGAGAGGGGCTTGGAGGAGGCTGATTTCCGGTTTGGTGATCCCAATTATTGCTTCTTCCCCTTGTTTCCATTTCTGGAGCCGCTCAAACTCAGTCATGCTTGCATCGTTTACTCAGTCATGTGGATGGGTAAGTTTGCTCTTGTTGCTGTGGACTAGTCAGCTCCTCCATACAGTATGCCGAGCATCTTATGCATGAATTGTGTGTGTGTCTTTGGCAGGGAGCGTGGGGATTATGCTGGGCATACGCTTCCGCCTCTCATGCTTTCTCCATTTAATTCCATACGTATACTTTCAACTGCTGGACAAATCCAGATGGAATAATCATTCCTACCTGTTTGCTCTCACTGTCATCCTCCTCGTGGGCTCGGATGCTGGAAAGCACATGTAAGTGAGCTCGTGTTTTTTTTATGGCGGGATTGATGTTGAGAGTACGTATAAATTTTTTATACAAGGTCCGTGGACAACTACCTAAGCCCCACAAGAGATTTAAAGCGGGACGCTGGTGGTGGTAGTGGTGATGTTGATGATGTTGGTGGTGGTGTACCCCGCTGGAATTACTTCATGCTAAAGTTCCAGTTTTTCATCCTCTATTTCTACGCCGCTGTAAAAAAGATTGATGCGGACTGGCTGTCAGGTTATCCCATGAAGAATCTAGCTAATCATTGGGTCTTCAGCCCTTTCACGTGAGAAGCTTACATTGTCAAAAGGGCCGCAAGCCTTTTGATGTGCCTGATTTTTTAAAGGATGCGGGTGGTTGCCATTCCAGATTTGTTGCTCCAGCTGAAGTTGTTGAGTTGTACATGATCCATTTGGGCGGATTCTTTTATGACTTGACAGTGGGCTTTCTCCTTAATATTCAATGTACGAAAAAGTTGGCTTTCCTCCTCTCTTTCATGTTCCACGGTATGAACTCCCAGCTCTTCACTATCGGTGAGACAATACAGCTTTCTTTCCCTGCCAAATTGAGCATGTTAAACCATTCGCCTTTCTTCTTCTTCCTCCTCCTCCTCCCCTACCAGGTATGTTCCCCTATGTCTGCCTCGCATCTCTCATCATATTCTGCGAGCCACATGAGTTCCCAAATAAACTCTTCAATGGCTCCCACAACAAAAACAGCAGTAGCAAGAGCGGAAGTGGAGCTGTTATGCAAGATGATATGACGTCGACGTGAGCAACTTTTCTTTCATCTCCCAATTATTTATTGCATTATAAATGAACATGCTGATGTCAACCCTTTCCATAGGGCTCCTACAAGTAAAACAAAGCCAAGGGCTGGCGTAACTGATACAATGCAAAGGACCGGTGAAACTGATACAATGCAAAGGACCGGCGAAACTGAGACAGTGGAAAGGGCTGGAGAAATCGGAGCCAAAGATGGGGCAAGGTGGTGGAAGATTGTCCTTATGACAATCTACATGTGTGTACAAATTTTCTTACCTTTTACTCACTCAATTACAAAGGTATTTATTTATTTAATACTTAATTAATTAATTACATAAGAATATAAGCTTGACATATGAACTGACAGGGCTACAACAACTGGACTCCAGGCTTGTATGGATACTCATGGGATATGATGGTTCATTCCTGGAGCACTCTGCACATCAAAGTTACTGTTGTTGATCTCAATACGAAATCAGAGCGATTTTTGGATCCAGATGTAAGTCGGAGTCATTGTAGTGCTCGTCGGGCTCGTTATAAATGCACGCTGGTCTCATTATAAATGCATGCTGGCCTCATTATAAATGCATGCGGTGCTCCTTGTAAATGGATGCGGGGCTCATTTTAAGTGCACTTGATTTCTCACAGGTATGGGTGACGAATGACCGTTGGAGCAGTCACGCCGACATGGCCAAGCAGTACGCAGAATGTATATCAAGAAATTTGGCCCAGTCCAACGTGACAGATCGGATTCAAGTGTACCTGGACGTATGGAAGTCATTAAATGGCCGTTTCCAGCAGCGCGTCTTCGACCACCGAGTAGATATCCTACAAGCTCCATGGTCTCCGTGGGAACCGGTTCCCTGGGTACTTCCCCTCCTAACTCAGTACTCACACTGGAGAAAGGAGCGTATAGATGAAATCGCGAAAAATGTTGCCAATTGGACAACCTCCTCAAACGTAGTTTTCGTAGCAGACTACCCCGGGCTTTTCCTCGAAAATTACCTTCCTAGAGACCTCACCAATGTAACTCTGACTCTACTAAACGGAGAGATTGTGGTAGAGCAAAAATCAAAGGAGACTGGGAGCAAATTAAATGTCACGCTCACTGACAAAAGTAGTACACAGTATGCGAGCTTAGAGATTCTCACGGGTAGTTTTCACAGGATTTACACAGTCTCACCCACCCCATCTTCCTACATGTACACATACACAAATGCCACATTAGATAGGCTGCAAGCCAAAGCACAAGGAGAGCCGCCGGTGGTTGAGGAAAGACAAAGTGAGCTGGAGATTTTATTTTATGATTTTTATCAATTTATTCAAGACAAACTTGCCGTGTTTGCAAGGAGCTTTTATCTCATTTTTAACGCTTACATGAATGTTCTTTTGGACGTTCCCATGGTGGTCAGGAGAATGGCTTAATTTTTTTTATATATAGCACCCCATTACAACAAAGCTGAAATAATTGCAACGGAACCACGCATAGTGGCACCAAGTGGAAGGTTTCAAAGCCCATAGGACTACCTCAATCAACCTGACGATGACAAACAAATTAAAAATAAAATATTGATTGTAATATAATATTGCATTGTAATCTTTGCGTCATAATAATTATACGTCAACTACTCATCTAATCACAGGCATAAATGGTCAACCAAATCAGCTACTACGAGTACCACACAATACATTTTTACACAATATATGTCACACATAGCCTCGTACAGTGGCTCACTAGAGATTACTTGATAATTCGTCTTCTACATCAACAACTAAAATAGTAATAACAGTACCTCTATTTAAATTATATCACGTGTTTGAGGAGGATTGTGCAGCGAAAAATATATATCTCTCAATTTCTTTTATAACTTATTGACTTTGATAATGACATGTTTAAAAAAAACCTACTCCAATCTTGATTGATTAAATTTCCATCAATTCTTCTGCCATTATTTTCATAATAAGAGTTCCAATTATTATAAAAAATTGACCTGATGTATACATTTACAATTTACACACTCATCCATGCAATAATCATACAGAACACAGGCTGCATTTTAAAGTTACACTGACACCACAGGTTAGTTGGTAATGATGATAATAACAAATATGATTTGGCAGAGTACAAATTGCTCATGCTTTACAAAAAATATACACATCGATGGAGCACGCACGATCGTTTATGTTTTTTTTCTCTTTCTTTCTAGAGCAAACTTTTGTAGTAATTTGACAAGACTTCCCAAGCCTTTGGAGCCATGAAGCCGTCCGGCGGCCTCTGTCCTGATCTGGCTAAACCTGCAATAAGAATTGAGTAAATGAATTCATAGAAAAACGAGGTATGATTTACAACTGTCAGTGCTATGATGTCGAGCTTAATTCTATAAGAGCATGAATACGAACCTCGCATCTTGGTTCCTGATATGAATTCAAAGTCCTCTTTCCTCTTGGGATCAAAAAAGGCCATTCTCCTCTCCGTCTTATCATAAGCTGCGACGCGAAATGGTACAATTTCTAAGGATGGAAGTCCCGGTGCCATTTTTAATACTCGAGCACCATGAGTAGGTTCGAACAAATCAACGGATGGGTTCTCCGGGTGAGCAAGACCAGCCGCATCTCGTCCGACAATATAAAAATTTGCACCCGCATTCAGTCTAGCCCTATGAGAAAATCAACAATCACATCAACTGAAGTCTAGAGTGCCTGAAAAAAAAGTGAGCTAGCTTGATCAGTTGTTCCAACAATACCTTGCATGCCACTGAACCTCCGTCGGCCCTGCATACATCATCGGAGATGGAAAAATAGCTAGAATAGTTCCTTTCATATCAAGAACACCGTCCTCCAGCACAGCCAAATGCTGCTCCATGCGAACTGGAAGCGGAACGTCGTCATCTTTTGTCCAACCTCCTAAAGGATGCAGTAGGAGTACCGGTTTGCGACAGCCATAGGCCTCCTCCAACTTTTTACGAGTGTCCTGAATACATACGACGAGTCTCCCATCATCATCAATATTTATACACAACCACAGTTCTCTAATGCCATCATATTAAAACTGTCTGGACATTTTACCTGCATGAGGAGGGCATGACCATTGTGAATGGGATTTCTTAATTGGAATGCGAACACAGCGTCCGAGTCTAGCTCCTTGATTTTCGCTCTGATTTCATTGGGAGTCAGTCTGTAGTGATCCAGACCATCGTTCCATTTTATTCTTTCAAATACTTCCAGATCTCCACCCACCAGCCATTCTCCACTGCTCAGGATCATCTATACAATAAAATTTTTATTTATTTTTTTTAGCCTCAAGCACAAACCTTTGCTTCTTCCTCTTCGTGGCCTCCGTTGCTCACCTTAATATAGGGATGCTTTGGTGACGTCGTTCCAAACTGTCTAGCACATCTCTCCTCTTTCCTGTGCTCATAGAACTCGGGATTCTTGAGCAGAGCTACAGGTTGGCCACGATAAAACAAGCAAATCTCGCTGCTATCTTTCAACCGCTCTTTATCATGATTGAAGATGGGAAGAACAATGGAAATTGGCATAGTGACCATTTGATCTCCGACTAATGTGTTGAAGTGCAAGGACTGTGATGATAAAGAACGGACATGATTTTTTTTTCACAACTGATTTCGGCAATGCCAATCTGAGTCCACCAACCTGCAAGTAATGCTCTTCCCGCATGAATCCTCTCAGAGGTGCAGCCCAGCCTTCTGATAACACTTGTACCCACTGCAGATCAAGCTCCGTGATTTCCAGTGGAGGTGCTGTCTCAGCAATCTCCTTGACTTCCGTGGACTTCGAGTCGTAAACAACTCTTCCACTTGGTCAGTCGTCTTCAAATCCACGGGTAGTAGACCCTAAAAAAATTGGACAATTTACATTATAATGATGATTTGAGTAGTAGTAAAATAATTCCAACTCCCAGTTACCTTACCTTGTCAACGAGTAGATTGACAACTTGCATCATGCTATCAATTACACTGGCGCCCACGGTCCTCACCCCCAGATCTGGATGTGATGGTACCTCGTACTCTTGATCGATGCCGGCTTTCTTGTACAATCCTTTCGTATCTCTCTTCTCGCAAACTTCCAACGGCGTGTCCACAAAAATTTCAAAGAATGGCAGCTGTGCATCTTCATGGATTTGACGGGCCAATTGTCGATCCTACGGAACCAATTCAATAAGCCACATCAACCCATCAAAAGTCAAGTTGCTCATCCCAATGGCACATAAAAATTTTCATCACCAAAGACAGCAGCCATTCGTATACACTGTCCATCTCGCAGCCCATAATCACTCACGTCAATCATCATTTACACACAAAGAATGAAAGAAAATGCAAATTACTTTTTCAATGGGTGATACAAAGCTACAAAGAGCCACGACGCCAGAATCTGCAAAGAATTTAGCCACCTCTGCCACCCGTCTAATATTCTCCTCACGATCTTCCTTGGAGAAGCCTAAATTCTTATTTAATCCTGATCGTACGTTATCCTCATCAAGGGCATATGCCGGGATCCCATGGGACACTAGGAAGGCTTCCAGTTCCAAAGATATTGACGTCTTCCCAGCTCCAGATAAACCTTTAAGAAAAACAACAACCCATTTACTCAAAGTCACATTTTTAAACACACCCATACAACTTTTCGAAAATCTATTATCATCATTTGTGTGAAGCTGAAAAAAGGTACAAGTCATGGCGTCATCATCACGAATGAGCACAAGACTGTCACGACAAAATCCTTCATAATTATTACAGCCACTTGACAAATAAAAATACTAAAAAAAAACACTCAGTAAATGAGACCTACCCGTGAACCATACGGAGCAACCTCGGAATCCACGTAGACGCCCCAGAATCTGTCCTCGCTTATCACGTGAGACATGATGCTTCTGTTCCAATACGTTCGTCGCTGACTGCATGTTCCCCTGAAATTATAGACAATGACCTTTCTTTCTTAGTCTCCTTCAAACTCACATTCATTAACATTTTGTCAAGCCACCCTACAAGGCTTTTTCAATGTCACACTGAAAAGACAAGGCCATTATTGTAAAGGACCCAAAAGTATCATGCTGCTGTACAGCACAAGTTGGTGAAATTTTGCTCATCATTTTCTATTGTACGTAACATGACAGTTTATGTTAGACCCGGATGAGAGACAGTAAGCTGAGCAACTCGATCTCATTTCGCCTAAATATTCACTACGATATATGAATGAGCATAATTTCACTGGCTGATCTGCGTGCGATGGAGCAATGATTCTCACGACTTACAAAATGAAAACTTTTAGAGAGAGAGAGACAAATGGCAGTGGGATTGAGAGTGGAGAAATTCCAGATTGATGCTGAATACGAAGCAAACGCAAATTGATACTGTCTAAGAAGCAAATCTAAATTGATACTGAGAAAGGAGTAAATTCAAATTGATACTGAGTAAGAAGCAAATCCAAATTGATGCTAATACACCAGAAGTCGTGCGTCAACACCCTGAACAGGATGTGCTAAAGTCCAGTTCAACCCAGCATAATCTTAAGAAGGTCAAGTTTGACTCTGCATAATCTTAAGTAAGCGTAGGCATAAATTATAGGCTGAGTAAGCATGTATTAAAACATATATATACTCGACCAATTTGAATAAAGAAAAGACGGTTGGATTGGCTCTAAATGAGTGTCCTCTCTGTCGCTCTCATTCATCTCCTCTCTCGTTCCTCTCATCCACCCTCGCTCTCCACTGGAGATCTTATCTAAGGTCAAGTGGGAGCGAGGGCCCATAATGAACCCATAGTAAGGTAGTCCTACATAGCTAAAGTGCTTGGACTAATGCTGACTGTGAGAAGCATATCCAAATTGATGTTGAAGACGATGAAAATGATGATGCTGATGCTGTATAATATGCAGCATCATATGCATGGGCATATCATTAAAATATTGACCTGTCTCAATCTGTGTGGTTTTTCTAAAGCAGCAATGATCTAACTTTTTCTTGATTAAACATACTGATACGACAAACTGTGACTAAAGAAAGACAAAAGGCCTCTTTGTGGTTCTTCTCCATTCATTAATAATTTATCAAGAAAATTGAGATGATATAATGCTATTGAAAAACTCACTTAAGTTAAGCTACTTGAATCCGTTATTAGTCCCAAATGGACAAACAGAAAAACACACAAACAAAAGCTCCTTATAACAACGCAACGGAACCATTTATTAAAACACTCTTGGCTTCATGTCGTCGTCAAACTACAAGATATATATACTATTTTGACACTCCGTGCCACCCTGTATTTGCTAATTTGTTATGCTTGTAGTTATTATTATAATTTCTGTCCTGTCCAGTAGTATGATGATGATTATGCTAAAAAGTGTAATAAAATAACTTTGTGTTTGTCAACAGTTTCGGTCATCTATCCTGATTAGCAATGTCATGCTCATCAGGTAGTATTGAAGGCTGATACGAGATTTCCACTGAGGAATTGTGAGGGGTTGCTCCTCAGTCAGAGAGCCCTCCCGTCATCAACATCTCAATAATAAATGGTGTTATCATTCGTGAAGCACACTTTGTCTGTCATTACTCTCCAACATCCTTTGTCGTACCCCTCTAATTAAGCCAAAGCGAGTTAGTAGATTACATTAGTAGATTACAGTAGATGGCTGGCATAACCACAGTAAAAATTGACAGTGAAATCTTTTCAAACTTGGTTGGATCAAACTTGATCTGATTTTAGCACGATAGTCACAAGTTGGACACTTAAATGGTTTTCAGGTTATGCGTCAGTTGGCAGAACGGACACTCGACCGACAAACAGTTGACCCCGTTACAGTTAGCCGAAGACTGTTTACCGAAACATTCAACAGTTGACCGAAACCAAATGGCCGAAGACTATTGGTCGACACCGAAATATACCGCGACAGCTTACCGAATGATTCGAATATATTTATTTAACTGCAAAAAAAGAATTATGAATACTGTTAGTAATGTTCCTAATAGTTATTCCTAAGCTTTAGTTTGTTCTATGAAAATAAGAAGTGCCAGTCTAACGACTTGTACTGTTGTAGTTGTACTTCAGACCATGCTACTGAAAGTGTGCATACGGATGGTCTAATTCAATAATATTCTTTAAACATGCCTGTGAATTCTGCGTCAAATATCCTAACAAATGCCATAAGATCTAACGACTGCTCAGAACAACCCATGTAGCACAGCCTTCACGTATTAACGTGAATGGATGGTGCAAACAGTTAACATTGCATTATTAACGAAAATATGAGGTAAATTTAACGTCAATCCTTCGCCATGATGAGCCTAGTTCATTGGTCAAATGTGAAGCACTAAGCTTCCGTCAATTTCACGTTCATTATCCATCCATGAGTTTGATGTAAGATTCAACGGCAAAATAATGTACAATGAAAATGAGCGGGCTTCTCATTATCTAAGTCAATGTGCTCATCGTCGCTACTCGCTTGAATTGCTCGCATTACCTCCGACTTAATTAAAATTAAATTTATGATAAGTTTCCGTGTAAAATTCATTCAGAGACCAAGACTATTAGCGTTCAGCAGTAGTGACTGATGTACTGTATCAAGTACCAAAGAAAATCATGAGCCAGAATATCAAACTTGGAAGTTTCAGGAAAGTTGCTTAGCAGGTAATTTGATTTCTAATTATAATTTTGAACACTTTCATTACACCTACTTGAATTATATTCAATTGACGTGCAATGTTTTCAGGATTCCAAGTTGAAGTTCTATTTCCCTTGGAGTATTCCCTTAGACGACCGCCAGTGAGCTGACAGACCGACAATCAAAGAGAAGATTACTGGGAGCTCGGAGGTTCTTGAAAATAATTAAATTTTTAATGCATTAAGCCGTTACTCATGCCTGTTTTTTTTAACATACAAAACTCACTGGACTTGGATACGGCGGAAGTTTGCAACAATCAGAATAATTTAAAGTGATATATTGTTGCGTGCGCCTTAAAAATATGGAGTCAAGCGGATACATTATTGGTGTCGATTTATAATAATTTTATGTATACCCCTGATTTAATTTAAAGTGATTACTTAAAATTTAGAATAAACTTTGATTTTTTTTCAATTTAAATGGATATATTATGCAGCCAATGAGTTCTAACCGACCGACATTATTAGGCGAGTTTTCTTTCGTCAAAATTACGCGTACAAATTCACGCTATAGCCACGGAAATCTGGAGCGTGAAAGTAACGTAAAATCCACTAGCATTTTTCACGTTATCTGGGCGGACGTTTGAACCTACTTTTTTACGCTTTTTTGCCTATCTGTGCACTTCCTATGCACGCTAAACTTGCGTAAATCGGCTCCCCGACGTACGTCAAATAAGCGTGAAATTTTCGTTTCTGTGATACATGGGAAGGTATACGTTAAAAGTGCGACCAATAATTCATAGTCAATCAAAGAGTTTGTCATTGAACAAGCTCACATGGGTGTTCCACAACTGAGATGACTTAAAGGTAAAAGCTAAGTCCTTATCTTTGTCACTGCTTCCCTCTCCATGTTATAAATATGAAACGGTAAACTCTTTATTTAGTTGATAAGGCAACTAGAAATACTTCGGTTAGCCTGGCAATGGATTCAATATTTTTGTCATGGCTGCCTCATTGAACTTAACTGTTTCTGCGATTTTGGACTCGTTCAGTTTTCCTGAGCGTAATTCAATTTGATTGTGTTGATACTTTCTTGTTGCAATTGAATAAATATAAAATGGTTAATCGGTAAACTGTCGCGATGTATTTCGGTGTCGGCCAACAGCCTTTGACCATTTTTGATTTCGGTCAACAGTCGACTGTTTCGGCTAAATGTGTTGGGGTTAACTGTTAGTCGGTCAAGTGTCCATTCTGCTCTACAATCTAGTGAACTCTGAAGTGGCTCTTAAGACATTCCTTAGTTTTGCCCCTGCAATTGCAGCCGTCTATTGGGTATTCGTACGGTCTTTCGACACTGTCATCTATATGGCCATGCCGCAATAAAGTATTCTTGTACTTGGTCTTGAAGCCACAGCTGGATATGTCCCAAGAGAATGGGAGCTCAGAAGAATGTTTCCGCAGGTGCAATCGCAAAATGGATTTGTCATAGCATTTATAGCTGCACATAGGACAGTGAGAGTTCCGTTTTTGAACTCGTTTAATACCATCGAGAACCCTTCTAACGTGTTTTTTTAAACTGCTTAGCAGTCCGAAGCCGCTGGGTACTGCGGGAGCTTGTAAGGCTTCTTCTTTGTGTGACTAATCACGTAAGTATTTAAGTGTGCTGAAGTTTTAAATGTTTTTGTACACGAACGGCAACTCTTACAATTTCACTATTGAGGTATCCGGAATGTAACTTTGGCTAATTGCCAACAAGTTCAACAATTGATTTTGTTTGTTTTTACAAATTACTAATATTAAACACAAAGAACTTGTTTTTATGTATTATCGCTATCACATTTGTAATGGCATCATTTATTTGCGGTCAAATATTACTCTACGACATTATATGGAAAAGTCACCATAGTAGCAAATCATTATAGAGGGAAAAGTCCGGTTGAGTATACTGCGGTGGCCACTGTTTCAGCCCACAAAAAATTTGGTAGGCGTGCCTGCTATAGCATTGTTCTGGTGGCATACTTGGTGGTCCTGACGTCACGCTCTATTTTCCCATTACTCTTTTTTTTCTTGGGGAGGTTTGTAGGCCTTCAAACGCAGACCTCATGGATCTATTGCTATCCGTAATGTATTAGTATAACTCTTAGGTAAGTATGGAGCGGACGTCTCATGGACAATTCCCATGTCAAAGAATATGCTGTGCAAGGTTAAGCAAAAGAATTGTGTGCCATTATCACTCCGAAAAGTTTTCATACCATTGGTCCTCTTCTCCATGAAAAGAAGTAGCCTCTCAAACATTCGGCAGTTTCATTTTTGTGTGACAGGCAGTACACGGCCCTCAGGGAAAATGCATGCTTTTGGACCTGGCTCGGCAGTTGGCTTTTCATATTCGGCAGGACGAAAACACTTGCGCTTTGCTTTGCTGAGCTCACAGTGACTAATATTGGAAATAAAATGACTCTCCATGTCTTCCTCAGGAATGCTCGCCACTGCATTGCTTTTCACTGTGTCCGCAATTTACTTGTTGTTGATGTGTGCCAGCCGCTCGTGCTAGCGCTGAGCTGCGTGGTCACGCCCTCAGATGCTCTCTCAGTCAAACGGCTGAAGTCCATTATGGGAATTCCTTCGTCTGTCAAAGCTGCCGACACGGCATGGAGCCTTGGCTTCTCATCGTGGGGATTATGAGGATAAAAATACTTCACGAACCTTTCATCCTTTTCCATGCGAAACCCTTTCATCTGTAGCACATTTTCAGAAAATAAACTTGCTCCATTTGAAATATATCGCACGTCTTCAATGAGGATTGTTTCCCATGCGCCCTCAGTAAATGCCTTCAGCTCCACTGTTCCCTTTCCAAGTACAGACACATACTTATTGTCCGCAAGGGTGATTCTTTCTTGGGTTTCAAGTGGTCGGTATTCTTAGAACCAGGAAAACTGAACGCAGAAATGATGTGACGCTCCAGAGTCAGAGATCCACTCATCAAAACCTTCTTTTTGATATCTTGTAGCGAAAGCTTTCACATTATATATAACAGTATCTAACACATCACAGCTTCCCTCAAACTTAACCGCATTTAGCTTAACTAACTGTAGCTTCCTCCATAATAAACATAAAAACAAAATGAAAACATTGAGAGATTACATGCACAATAAGATCAAATTTTACATAATGCTATCAACGACAACAAGCTTAACATTAACAGAAATAGTCTTTTGTCCCGTCGGCATTTACAGTAACAACCCATAACAATCAAAAGTATTATAATCATGCTACTTTTTAAATTGTTGAACAGTAGTTAGTAGCAATATGATGATATTCAACCATCCTCGTCTTCTTGAATACTCAGGCAAACGGGCTGCTTGCGGGCGGGATAAAGGACATTACGGGCGCCCGCGCCCGTAGGCGCCCATTTTAGTGAAAAAAATTTACGGGCCGGGTATCAGCGGGCAATTTTTTAAAATACGGGCACTTGCCTAACAGGTTTCCAAAATCCCCACGAGCCACATCTCTGGTGGAGAACTAAATCGTACAATGCGTCTAGACAGTTTGCTCGGGTGCTTACGATTTGGGCGTTTGGGGCAATGCTTTTTGAGATGAGCTAAAGTGGAAACATGATGAGTGAGCTTGATGCACCGTCTCTACCTAGAGCGCCTCAAGATATTCATGAACCTTCGCTGGTCAAGTACCCAGTTTTTACTAGCAAAACTGCGTTTGTCTATAGAAAGGAATTCATGCTAACCGATGGCAATTTTCGCTCGAACATCAGAGAATATTTGGTGGACGATGCGGGCAAAATTAGCCAGCTTTAGAATGATTCAATACGGTTGAATATGATTGTGACTCTCCAAGACTTCAATTGTATTGTACCAGAAAATAAACCGGAGGCCTATTGGTAGGACAGTGAAATAGCAGAAAAACGGTCAAATTATCGCTATTACCATACCACTGCGTCGGTGTTATTACAACTACTGCCGTTAACTATGAATGATTACCTTTTAATTACTGCCTTGAAATTTTACTTAGAAGACAAAACTCGATTGGTACAATCGAAGAAACTTTGGAGGTTTTTTATGCAATTAAAGAAAACACTTACAAAAGCCTCGACAAATAAAAGGTATTCATTATATTTAAAATTTCAGCTTACTAAAAATAGTGGAGAAGTGCAATTAACTTGGAAAAGTTTGCCTTCTTGCTGTAGCAAGGAAAATTTAGACATCAGTAGCAACTTTGCTGTTAGCTATAGCTTGTGTGTCGGTAAATAATGAGACGGGCAGGAGGAAATCGTTCTAGTCTTCTGCAAGCCGTGAAACGGCATCAGATTTTAGCGAGGAAAACCAGAACCAAGCAATACTCTTCACTTACTAAAAGATTGCAAAATTGGCTCCAGCAAACTGCAATAACATGTTACAATTTGTACTTCGACGTGTGCTCTACGCTCTGCTTGATTCCGATTTCAAGAACAGGATCAAGATTCCAACTGTCACCAATGTGGAAACGCGGAGTTACGAAAATATTTTCCACAACGGTTTTGGTCTCTATGGCGTACAAATTGTGGGCTTGTTACGACCGAGCATTCAACCTAGAAATCGTAGACATCAATACCTTCCTTGGTTTCATGTGTTTTTTGGGGCAGCTCATGTCTTTATGTCTTGGACTAGGTGTCACTCTGCAAGGAAGTCAGTATGTGCAGGTGTTAAACTTACAGCAAAGTCTGTGGGACGTACTGAGGAAAGCATCACAGGGGAAATGTAAATCTCCTTTTGATTTAGTTACGATCTCCTTTCCAGCTCTAGCCTCTGCAGCCACACCTGTTTGCAGTTCTATTGTGCTAACGGTCTTACTAAATACTTACTTCGACAATATTCCAGGCCAGACGTTTTTATCCTTCGAAAACGCAGACATAACATTCAGTTCAGAGATATATCGGTGGATTTGGCGATTTCTGCTGTTTGCTTTGGACTTTTACCAGGTAGTTCCGATCATAACGGTCTTTGCAACAGTAGGTCAACTGATGGTTGTGCACGTTGGAACGCTAAAGCTTGCTGTCAAGCAGTTGAGGTAACAAGCAGATAGCTCGTAATTACAAATATTTGGAAAATATTTATGAAGACTTTGACGATTTTAGGGAAATGTCATCAAAGGACTTGACTGAAAGGAGGAAACTAGAACATCTCTACAATACACTTCAAGTGTTTTTAAAAAGCATGCAAACTGTATCCAAGCCCGTGATTGTTCCTACGTTCTTCAGTTTAGGTGCCGTGATGGTCTTCTTGCTTTACTTCCCACTAAAGCACCCCGAGCTCCCAGTAATGCTCACAGCTGTATTTATTGGTGGTGTTTCGATCCTCATGGGTGTAACAATGATGCTGTCGGTTGATCTCGTCAAAACGATACGGGCATCTGAAGAGCTAATTGGAGATCTTCAGTCCATCAGTGCATTACCGCCTGATTTGTTGAAAACAGAGCGGATACAACTGCTGAAGGCTGCCAGAGCCTACAAACCTCTAACTGTGCAGTTTGGTATTTTTGCAGATTTCTCCCTTGATGTTCCGATTGTCCTATGGGAAGAGGCTATCAACCAATTGCTTTTTCTGCTCAGTTTTTAAAACCATCAATTTTTTCCAATTCGGAAATTGCTGGGCACAATATAAACCTAAATTTATGCTGCGAAAAGCGTTCAATGTAATGTTTGTCAGCCTGTAATTCCAAGTTCTTTCATTTTCTTTTGAATTTGAAATGTTGATTACTTCAAATGTGTATTAGTTCCTTGACGATACAATAACGGCACTCGACTATAAATCCAGTTATCGCAACTAAAGTTCCAAATCCAATGAGCTGTATGAACATTTTCCGAGTCTCATCAGGTACGTCCTTGTTAGATTTATCACGCTCCAGGTAGTATTTCTTGGACTCAGCAAAAGACTTTGCATTTCTTCGTCCCTGTCTTAGCCCAAGCCTTCGAGTAATGTTCCCAAATATTGCGTTGAATGCCGGACTCCGTAAATGCTTCAACATTTCGATTGAGTGGCTCTGTGCAGAGTCCAAACACAAAGCTGTAGAATTTTCTCAAAAACTTACATTGATGTGTTCAAATTGAAATTGAAGATCGACTTACCCACGACAGCTGGATAATAAAGACTCACGCCTATGCCTAAGGAAATGGGGAAAATGTTTTCTTTTGAAAACACTGCCATATTCTGGTATTGAACATCCACCATGAAAGTAATCCCAAGTACGTCAAATACATTTCGTAAGCCGATGCAAGCGCCATCCCTTTCAAAAATCATTTGGTAGCACTGAAATGTCAGAAATGTTTACCTTCATAGAGAATCTTCACAAGTTTTCCCATTTAGTTTCAGAAATCATTATATGGCGACATAAAAATTACGACATAAGTAGTTGTACGCATGAACGCGCTGCAGTAGCTCGCGGCTCAAAGAGCTATTCAGCGACTGAAAATTTAATTCAATATTTCCCTTTAAAAACACGGAACCAATGTGATAATTCGACTCAAGCAATTCCCTAAATGTAGTTGGTGGCCTACTGTAAGTCGGCCGCACTAGAATTGATGTCATCATAGACCTGTAGGTTGTATTTAAGACAATTACAAGCAAAAACCACACTCTAATTACTAAGCGCAAGCTGACAAAGCGTATATTATACTTAAATGTCAGTGATCTGAGCCTACTTTGGTCAACTAAAGGTTCTAAAACAGCCTGAATCGTATGTGCATGTTCATGCTGCTCTTCCCTTTTCTTTATTGGCTCCTTGATTATTCGTCCCAAAAGATTTGTGGCTACCACAGAACGTACAAAAATATTTTGCGCGGACCTGGGCTCCAAGAGTTTGAAGCGAAAGTGAATTAAAATTTCAACGCTTGCCACCACAGTAACAAGAGAAATTATAAGATACAACCACACAGCATCTTTCAATGGTTGGTGCAACTTTTGCATAACACTGTAATTAACGCGTTTAGGGGCTGCTGTCGCAAAAGCCACAGTATCTTTTACAACTGTTTTAGAGTGGTAAATGATGTGGTGGTTCTCTAGAGTTGTCTTCAGAACGGTTGCAAATGCTGCCGTGCCGTCAATTGTCGGCTGAACGTAACCATCCCATTCACCGTCTTCATTTTTGGTATAAAGCGGCAAGCCAAAGACATTCTCGAGCTTCAAGGTGCCATTAAATTTTGTTGCTAAGGTATACAGTTGACCAGAAAAGTGATCGCTCCACACGCCATGTTTTTTGTAGTTGTCTATCGCATCTGCACACATAGTGCAGACCATTGCAACAAGTGAAGAGCGCTGGAAATCCCACTCCTGGATAGTCAACAACAGCTCCGTGGTTCCTTTTTTATATGCACCAGCATCGTACCAGGAATTCGGACTTAAGTTACGTGTGAAGATCTTGATTAGGTTATCTGGCCCGTGCAGTCAAATGAATGGATTTGGTAAGGTTTCCACAATGGTTGTTGCTGTTACGTTTGAGAGCTCTTGATAGGATGAGGATTCGACCCAAATCAAGTGATAAACGTGTGTTTGATGACCAGGAAACATATTTGAGACCATGGACCACGAAACTGGAGCTACATTTTCCGTTTGTAGGAGTGCGTGCATCAAATTTACTTACACTAGCACACAAGGCACGTGCAGGCGAAAGGGTCCAAAATTGTTTTCTGATTTACTTAAACTTTGATTTCTGTAGATTAAATCTATTGTGATGAAACAGTCTGTACTTTCATTTCCAAGAAGGTTCATATTTGGAACAAGGTTATGATCCAAAATTTTCACCCAGCTGGAGCACAGCTGATGGTGAGCCGACCTAAGGCTTTTGAAAAGTTTTCGGACATTGTTAAAGGAATTGTCGGCAGAACGAACTAAATTTGCAAGTAAAATTTGTGTCAGTAACACCTCGAAATTTGTCATTGCTGCTTTTACTTCGGTTATGAGCACCACTCAGCTTATAAACGTTGGCTTTTAATGAAAAAATGGATCTAAATTTGTATTTTTCTAATGCTGGTTTACTGACATGTCAAAAGTGTGTGACAGTTGCATGAGAGTCTATTTTAATTCAAAGAACTGTGACCACGTTGTCTCCGTGTGGATTTATAAGATAGCTGAACTAAGTTAGAGCCTGGAGAAAAATGCAACAACATGAAAGCATGAAAAAAGGCATCCATTACTCATTGTCATTTACATAAAATGTGAATAACAACAGTCATAGCTTCTTGTTTCTAGTAAACGCAGACATAAAATAACTACGTAAGCTCTCACAAGCTAGATTTCTTTAGTATTTTTGCTAATTCAGTAACATGTCAAAGTTCCACAAAAATTATAATTTGTTGCATGGCATCACAACAACACTGGAGTTATCTGGATAAAACCACTTGTTTCCCCTGAGACACAGTTTATTGTTATACCACTTACTGTCAAGTACATTCTGGCTCTTATTGTGAATTTCCAAGTACACAGGTCGAACGCCAGTATGAAAGCCATACGGCACATCAAGGTGAGTGGTGCGAACTGTACCAACAGGCATATTTATATAACAGTACTCACGCTGACCCTCTGAATTATCAATCTGCCTTGCTGGACGGTTTATGTCGGCAGCAGCGCTTGCTGCAGGTGTGACGCACAAAATGACCGTCACGACTATAGCAACAACCGCTATCGTCTTCCCTTTAATCGGCCAAAAATCTGTCAACTTGAAAATGATTTCTATTTTCGGCTTCTGAGCTGCTTTTTGTGAGAGGTTAGATGTCGAATGACTAAAATACGGGAAGTCTTGCATATAGTCAGCCTTTTTCTTGTTTAAATTCGATTTGCCACGGAAATCCCACATTCAACATTGCACTGCTGGCTTCATGGAATAAATAAATGAAATAAACAAATAGTTTAATGTAAAAGTATGTTTTATAAACGTAGAGTAAGATCAATTGACTCAGAAAAACAATAATAATAATTATTATTAGATCTATCGTAGCTTATTGAATCTTTAGCCTCCTTAGCAGCACGATGGGCGTTTTCACCTTCATATTGTGCATCGCTAGGTAAACAGCACATCCAAAGTTTACCCCGCAGTGATCGCAATTATATTTTTCATCAAAAGGAAACTCATGGAAGACATCCGAGTGTTTTGACCGTACATGTGCTTGAACTCTAATTTTGTTAACTGACCCAAAATTGCAAGCAGGGCATTTGTAGGGCTTTTCCTTTGTGTGAGACTTCAGATGTGATAAACGGTGGCTGCTAGTGGTAAAGCATTTAGGACACAAATGACATTTGTAAGGCCGCCCAGTAGGGTCGTGAACTTGCATGTGACGTTTCCATCCTTGACTTGAGATCCCAACATAGCCACATCCATCCACAGGACAACTAAGATTGTCTTTGTGGTATCGCATATGCAAATGCAACGAGTCTCGGTTCTTAGCTTGGAAAGTACAGCCTTTTGTGGGACATGGAATTCGTTTATTTGTATGGTTACGTTCTTACGTTCAATGTGTCTCCTCAGTTTTGATTTCCAATCTACTCGATAATCACAAAATTGACACTGATGACCTTGTCCATGAACTTTAATCTTGTGTTTTCGGAGTATGGATGGACTGGCAGCAGTTACTTGACAACCAATAAAATCACACTTGAATGTCCCCTCAGGCATGTGATGCTCCAGGTGATGTTGTTTGAGTTTATTCTCAAGTTTGCAAGAGAATGCACATCCTTGGACACTACATTTAAATAAGCTATCCGTGTGTACCAGATGATGATGTTGTGCCAACAAGACCTTGGTATGTGTTCGGTGGCTGCACTTAGAACAAGCAAAGGGCTTGGATCCATCATTATGCACTGCAACTTGATGACTGTTCAGAGCGTCTTTCCTCGAGGCTCTATAACTGCACCCTGAAAAATCACACACGTAAGGTTTCTGCTCACTATGACACAGAGAATGCCTCTTTAGAGTCGCCGCAGTTTTACTTCGGTAGTCACAATTTGGAAATTTGCACACGTAAGGACGCACGTCGCTGTGTTTGTGACAGATGTGTGACCGTAGCGCTTCAATACAACTAGCGGCATAGTTACAATTTTTATAATTACACGGAAAAGGCAGATCTCCTGTATGTGTTCGTACGTGGTGATTTAAGGAACTTTTGTAAGGAAACCTGCGGTTGCACTGTTCACAAACGAAAGGCGTTTCTCCTGTATGCTGCCTGATGTGATAATCAAGTTGGTGTTTCGAAGAACATTTTAATCCACAAAGTGCACAAGTATGTTTTACTTTTTTAAGAAATCTCATCTTAATTAGTTTGGTTTATTTTTGGTTCTTGCTGGCCAGAGTTAAAATCTTTTGAGTTGCAATTAGTACCCGCACTTCTTAAGTTGTCTGCTGCAATAATAGCACTGCAGTCATACAGTGTAATGCACTGTTCATATACAAGCCCAGGCAGTATGCCAGCGGCAACACGAAGATTCATATAACAGGTGCAACTTGAAGCTATGCTGGCATGTAAGGTGTGTAGAGTACATAGTCTATAGGTGCAGTGGGTTTAAAGTGTAGAGAATGTACAGCACAGGTATTCATATGTACGGCATATGTGAGCAAATGTGAGAGATGATGATGATTATGTGTATTCCAAAACTTTGTGCATAGTAAACATTAAAAGAACAGAAAGTAAACAGAACAGGTTTTCATGTATGAACAGTGTGTGTAGCGTGCTAGCAAGAAGCATGCTTGGCTTGGCTGTTCAGACCAGTGTTGCATGATTCCCGGGAATCTAAAATGGCTCGGAAATTTTCGGAAGGTTCCCAGAAATCTATGGAAATTATGGGAATTTATTGGAAATCAGTGGGAATCTATGACCTCGGCAGCACTTACTAACTTTCATTAATCCCATCTCATACCATACATACGTTGTAGAAAGATTCTTAAATCAAAGTTTTTATATTAAAACTGGCTCAGAAACTGAAAAGATAATTTAAAGAGGTAGCGTGCTCCTGTTTCGGTTGAGGTGGATCTTCTTGAACAGTGTTGGACGTTACTGGTCGTTATTAATAGAATCTTAATTGGAAGCCTCTGCGATTGAGATTTGAACTGTTTGTCTTCGTATTTTAATACTGTGACAAAATGACATTCCTTCAACTCTTGTCAATTTGTTGAAAGGATGGCCTCAAATCTCTTTCCAGTGATTTATTTCATCTTAATTTATCAAACTCAGATTTAAAAACAGAGGTGCTGTGAAATTTCCCAGTAACTTAGCTCATAAATTTGCATGTATTCAAGATTTTCTAGATTTCCAGAACAGCTTGGAAGTTTAAAAGGTAGCTAAAAAACGAACATTTGGGAAGTTTAACTGTGTCAGTTTAGATTGCCATAGATTTCCATAGGTGCCCATTAAGATTTCCGGCAATCTTCGCAGGCAAGATTTCCGCATGCGAGGAAATTTCCTGGGAATTCCCGGAAATTTTCGAAAGTTTCTAAATGGCAATGTTCCCGAATGCAACACTGGTTCAGACGCACCGTGACAGTGGCCCTTTAGTCATTTTCCTCTGTCTGACTTTTCTATGGTCTTGAGCAGATTATACAGGGTGGGACAGAGGAGACTAGACACTTTTAAACTTGAATACCTTCAAGAGGTTTGTAGCTGCAGACATATTGGGTACCAATTCTGAAACTAGAGTCAGTTCAAAACTGATTGTTTGATCAAACATCAAGATCGGTCAAAAATTGGCTGAGATATGCCGATTCGCCAAACAAATTGCCACTTGAACATGTCTTTTACGGGCCTTTTTGGCATTTTTGAAGTGTCAACAAGTACCCCAGGAATTTACTACGAACTTTCTGCGATATGAATTAGTTAATACTGATGACAGACATCACTTCTCGCATCGAATCCATTAAGTCTCCATTCACTATCGAAATCCATCGTCCATTAAATAGTGTTGCGTCCATCATCCATGAAAGTAGTATCCTGTCGATCATCCATTAAAACAGTATCTCGTCAATCATTCATCGTCCGTGGACGCGCGCGTCCATTATTTTAGTAACCACCCAATTTTACAATGGCATCTTATTGCGTCCATCAGTCCATCAGGTACTGTAACTTTCAACACATTGGCACATGCAGTTTTAATTTAAAACCCATTGGATGTGAGCGCACATTTTATGTTCAGGCTCCAAGGAATTACAACCTCTGTGAGCCTTCAACCAGTCAGCGTTCCTGTGTCAAAATAATCAAAAAATGGACAAGGTGCACTATTCTGTACGCCTACACAATGGTGACGAGATCCCCTATTGCAGTGAGCGGTACTTGGCTTTGAACTAATATATAAAATTAAATGTGCCTAAATCGTTCATATTTGATAAGAAACATCAAAAGCCGACACTTAGATTGATATAATGACTAACCTGTTTATTTTGGTAAAAACCCTGAGCCTATGATTAATTTCAGTGTATTTATAGCTGCTTGACAAACATGCTTATTTTTGTCACTATTTGTCCTTTTCCACGCCGGCATGCTCCTTCATCCATTTCATTTTATGGTAATATCCGTGGAAGCCCCCGGCAAGCTCGTTCTCGGTGTTAGAGTAGAAATTTTGAGTGCGTAGTCTTAAGTCGTGGAGGAGCTCGAATAAACAATGGTGCTGCATTTTGGGAACTAAAACTTTCCGCGTTTCATAACAAAGTTCTCCTCATCCAGACACCTTCACTGTCCCACAAAAGTAACAGTGAGTTGCCCCTCAATTTCCGTCCTGAAAGAGTATTACAGCCATTGCCACACAAATGTTTTGTTCTTCAAAGAACTAAAAATTATTTTATAGAATTCTATAACGCCTGCTTCGTTCAACGATGGTATTCCTTTTAAATAACACCATTTCTTTAGTATCACTCTTACTGAATCCAATTTTGCAACAATCTCGCATCAACAAAACCGAATTAAACAGTACTAGCCTAAGGGCCATTTTAACCTCCACAACCACCGAAACATCCATGTTGAATGCGCTGCTAGCTCTGGAGGTACCAAAGGTAATTGTGATTAGTGCTGACTTGACCGATTCTCCCATTGAATACTATTCTCCGGACCTCCTGTTCACACCGGAACACGCCGTTAAACTCCTACCACTTCCAGCACTTCACTTTTCAACTAACACCGAAACAGTCTTTGTTTTCCTTCCTTCAGCGAATAGCAACAGCATTGCGTCGTCCATAAAAGTAAGCAATAGCTTCAAAAACGGCAAGGAAGATACAAGGCGACCCCTGTTATTCAACCTTAGCCCTCTTCGTGTTTATTACATCTTTGTCGGTGATCAAACCGCCCTAAGATTTGTATTCAATCTAGAACAGATTCAACGTCTTAAGTACAAAACTGGAATTCTAATGAAAGACCAATTTCCAGTTTCACTCGTAACTGAAAAATACATTGAGGGAAGTCGGGATTCCTTGTTTGTAGAGACCGAATGGTCTAAGTTCGGATTAACCTACCAAGACAAGTTCGGACTCATACGCAACCGAAAATTGCTCGTATGGTCGACCCCAAGCCAAGTTTATTACAACGAGCATGGAAAGCCTTCGGGTGGGCTGGGATACAATGTTGCACGAAGCATAGCCGATTATTACAACTGCTCAATGGAATACAAGATCAAGGGATGGCAAAATGTAGAACAAAACCCAAATGGAACCTGGAACGGCTTCGTCGGTGCTTTGATTGACAATAAAATTGACATTGGAATGTTACTGCAATTGACCTCCGGGAGACATCCATACATGGATATACCCGCTCCTTGTTTCTACGAGACATTTGGCTTCATAACACCGGTGCCAGGTTACACGGTAAATTTGCTAGCTATAGTGAACCTGTTCAAGCCTGATGTTTACATGCTCTTAGGCATCTCCAATTTATTATTCACTCTCCTACTCTACTCCCACTACAGAAGCCATCTTCCAAATGTCTCTCACATTGACCGATTATACTTCTCCATCTTCAGTCCACCAAGCTTCTTCATACAAAGACCTCTAGATTTGCCTTCTAGAATGCGCACGCTGGCCGCAGTATTCCTCTTTGCGTCCATAGTGCTGGGCGTATGTTTTGAAAGCAACTTGCTGGCTTTGTTGACCAAGCCAGATGAGGAAATCATTCCCATGACAGCCAAAGAGTTCAATGTTATGAGCAAATTCAATATTGACTTCATTCGTTACCCAGGTACAGTAGGTGATATCTACTTGAGGGAAGCAGCACGGGCGGATATTCACTCTATGGTCCAGCGCATGAGTACACGATCATTTAGAAACACTGTGGAAACTCTAATGCGCACATCACTCGGCAAGAAAAATTTAGTATTGAACTACCAGACAACTAGCTTCTTAAGTGTTGCGGCCAATCTAACCGTATTTTCAAAGATCTATCCAGTACAAAGGGGCGAAGTGTTTTTGAATGTGTGGTCTGGTCCAGTACTGCGTAAGCATTCCAAACTGTATGAGGTTGTTCAGTTGAATGTACGAAGATTGGACGAAACGGGGCATCATTGGAAATGGCTGGAGGAAGCGTTGGAGTTTTTCAGAAGGCGAGGAGCAAAGTGGATGAAGGCTGAGAAAAGGACTTTATACGAAAATTTGAAGGATCAAGCTTCTAGTTTGTTCAGTTCGAAAGCAAATCCACTCACTCTAAGGAATGTAGCGTTTGTTTATTTCTGTCTGTCGGTGGGGAATGTCATTGCTTACGTTACGTTTGTTGCAGAGCAACTGTGCCATAGGGTGGGACGGCAAGTATTTTTAATCGAAAATATCACAGGACTTTATTGGCGATTCAAGTTATTGCTCTTAGAACGGAACCAATTTATGCTTTTATTCCAATTCCAATCTTTGTTATCAAACGCAAAGTCAATTTTCCGTTTGATAAGTCTGGCAGCATGCACCAAATTTGAACGCTGTACTCGCACTGCTAACTGGAATTAGAAAGTCAGTAAAATGAGCAATACCGAAGTAATTTATTTATTTTTATCAATTATCACAATGTCAACGAATAAAGGTCCGTTGGTTTTGTGTTGAAACTATAGCTTATTTAATTATTAATCTCCTTAGCACGACGACGGCGGTCTTCAGCTTGATATTGTGCATGGCCAGGCCAAAAGCAGAACCAAAGTTGATTTCGCAGTGGTCACATAGAAACTTTTTATCAAAGACAAAATCCGGAAAGGTATTCGAGTGCATGGAATGCACATGATTAGTAATTCTCGTTGCTTTTGTTGCTCCAAAATTGCAAGTAGGGCACTTGTATGGTTTTTCATTCGTATGCATTTTCAGATGTGTTGCACGACTACACCTGGTAAGAAAGTACCTGGGACACAAATGGCATTTATACGGCCGCCCTTTCGGATTGTGAAGCTTCATGTGATACTTCCATCCCTGACTTGAGACACCCAAGTAGCCACATCCCTCCACCGGGCAATTCAGGTTTGATTTATGATTTTGCATGTGCAACTTCAACGAGCCGGGATGCTTGGCCATGAAAGTGCAACCTTTTGTGGGGCATGGAATTGGCTTATTTGTATGGTTACGCTCAATGTGTCTCCTCAGTTGTGATTGCCAATCTACTCGATAATCACAAAAAGGACACTCAAGGCCTTCCCCATGGACTTTAATCTTGTGTTGTCGAAGTAAGTGAGGACTGGCCGCAGTTGCATCACATCCGGCAGAATCACATTTAAAGGTTCCCTCCGGCATGTGGCGTTCGAGAATATGCCTTTTCAGTTGTCTTTGGAGTTGACAAGAATAAGGACATCCGTTAATACTGCACTTTATTGAACTCTCTGTATGTACAAGCTTTTGATGCTGTAATAACATTTTCTTGGAATGGGTACGATGATTGCACTTAGAACAAGCGAACGGCTTGGTTCCATCATTATGCACTCCAACTTGATGACTCTTCAGAGCGTCTTTCCTCGAGGCTCTATAATTGCACCCCGCAAAATTACACACGTAAGGTTTCTGCCCACTATGGCATACAGAATGTCTCTTGAGAGCGTCCAAAGTTTTTGCTCGGTAATTACAATTTGAAAATTGACAATAATAAGGACGCTTGTTGTTGTGTTTGTGACAGATGTGTGACTGTAGGGCTTCAGTACACCTAGCGGCATAGTTGCAATTTTGATACGTGCACGGAAAAGCCCTTTCTCCG
This sequence comes from Deuterosminthurus bicinctus, assembly GCA_034698825.1. Lineage (NCBI taxonomy): Eukaryota > Metazoa > Arthropoda > Collembola > Symphypleona > Bourletiellidae > Deuterosminthurus > Deuterosminthurus bicinctus. The sequence continues at coordinate 7,463 of JAQIWI010000395.1, read as the reverse complement.
GTATGCACTCGTAAGTGTAGTTGGAAGCTTGACGTGTAAACTGTTTCAAATGAACAGAGAGAACAGTTATACTTTTTCTTGTACACTCTTCGTAATCCCTCGTGTATGCGCCGTATGTGGACATTTAAAGAACTTTTCAATTTAAACCGGCGATTGCACTTGTCACAAACGAAGGGCTTTTCTCCTGTGTGCTGCCTGATGTGACACTCAAGGTGGAATTTCGAAGCACATTTAAATCCACAAAGTGTACAAGTATGATTTAATTTTTTAGAAAATCCCATCTTAACTTGCTAGGTTTATTTTTGGTTCTTGCTGGCCAAAGTTGAAATTTTGTTAGTTGCAATTACTACACACACTTCTGAAGCTGTCTGCTGCAATAATAGCACTGCAGTCATACAGTTTAATGCACTGTTCATATACTAGCCCAGGCAGTATGCCAGCGGCAACATAAAGATTCATATAACAGGTGCAACTTGAAGTAATGCAGGCATGCATGCGCATGTAGTGTGTAGAGTATAGTCTATAGGCGAAGTGGTCTTAAAGAGTAGAGAATGGACAGCACAGGTACTCATATAAAGAGCATGTGGGCGAGTGTATGAGTTAATATTAATCAAGGTTAGCAGCACATTTTTTGTTCACTTTTCCGGCCCATGACTTATAAAAACATTGCATCCTCTCTCTACATTCTGTTACTCCTTCGTACTTTTCCTTGGATTTTCTCACTTAATGCGGTGTGAAAAGAGTTGATCCAGTTATTTCAGACTGTGCCTACTGGTTGCTCTTCAATAGATTGAGACAAATGAGTGCTTCTGACAATGACAGACGATTGTATTGTAAGTCAAGGGAAATATGACCAAGCTCGCAGTTAAAACTTGATTCAGTCACAGCAGTTTACTACCTAAACTTGCACTTGATACTTTAAATCTACTTTCTTGTACGAGCCTTCGTTTGCTTATCAATTTTTTAGACCGGAAATTCACTCAAATGCATCTTTAATTCATAGATCTGTGACGGGAGGGACCCCGACACCGCCAAAGTAACAATGGGAAAGGGATGGAAGGGCAACTCGCAAGGCAGTGAGAAGAAATGTAGTAGATGTGTGTGTGTGTGTGAGAGAGGAATGAGAGTGATAGTAATAATTAGCCAGGTAATAACTACAGTAGGGTATGTTCTTCACGAAGAGGAGCTCGCAGTTTATTTGACGTGACTCCAGTGGCTACTCTCTTCCTACTCTGACAGAACTCCACTTGTCTCCAGAAGGAAACCTCGCCTCAATATAGATAAGACAGTGCAATGCCCGAGCTAATTAACATAATTATTCAAAAGAGTACATTTCATCATCCCGAGTATTGAAGCACATTTATAATGGTGCTCTAGAGCGGCCATCAGATATTGTAACTTTCAACATGATCAAATGTGTTGCTTGAATTTAATTATAATGAGCTAAGTCAATTTTATGGACAGACTCAATGGAGTTACAACCTCTGCGAACATTTGACCAGTAAGCTTTCCTGGACAAAATGATCAGAAATTCATGGGCAAGGTAGGCTACTTCTACGTGCCATCACAGTGCGTAGGATCTTTGTCGACTCCTTGTTGTTTCCATATTGCTATGCACGGCTGCAGAGGCTCCAAGTGATTTGACATTAAAAGTTTCTGCATTAAATTTTGTAGTGTTCACTTAAGTTCAAGAACAACTTTGTGATGGATTGCAGGAGGTTAAACTTTAGTATTAAACTACCAGACGACGAGCTTTATAAGTTTTGCTGCCAATCTAAGATCGATCCAGTACAAAGGGGCCAAGTGTTTTTAAATACGTGGTCTGGTCCAGTACTGCGTAAGCAATTCAAGCTGTATGAGTTTGTTCAGTTTAATGTAAGAAGACTGGACTAAACGGGGCATCATTTGAAATTACGTATGTTTATTTTTGTCTGGCAGTGGGAAATACCTTTGCTTACTTGACGTTTTTTGCAGAGGAATTGTGTCATAGAGTGGGACGGCAAGTATTTATTTTAAGAATCAAAGGACTTTATGTGCGATTCAAATTATTGCTCTTAGAATAATAAAATTTACAAATTTATTACAATCTCTGTTACCAAAGTATCAAACCTGAAGTCAATTTTCCGTTTCATTGATAACTCTGGCAGCACGCACCAAATTTGAACACTGGAATCGCACTGCAAGCTGCAATGAGCCAGTAATTAAAATGAGCGAACGCTTTAATACCAATGTAATTTATTTATTATCAATTATCACAATGTCAACGGAGTAAGGTCTGTTGATTTTGTGCTGAAACCATAGCTTATTTAATTATTAATCTCCTTAGCACCACGACGGCGGTCCTCAGCTTGATATTGTGCTTCGCCAGGCCAACGGCACAACCAAAGTTGATTCCACAGTGGTCACAAAGAAACGTTTTATCAAAGACAAACTCCGGAAAGATATTTGAGTGCATGGAACGCACATGATTGGTAATTCTTGTTGCGTCTGTTGCTCCGAAATTACAAGCAGGACAATTGAATGGTTTTTCATTCGTATGCATTTTCAGATGTGTTGAACGACTACACCTGGTACGAAAGTACCTGGGGCAAAAATGGCATTTATACGGCCGCCCTTTAGGATTGTGAAGCTGCATGTGATACTTCCATCCGTGACTAGAGAAACCCATGTGGCCACATCCCTCCACCGGGCAATTCAGGTTTGCTTTGTGGTTTTGCATGTGCAGCTTCAACGAGTCGCGATGTTTTGCCTGGAAAGTGCAACCTTTCAGTGGGCATGGAATTCGCTTATTTGTATGGTTACGTTCAATGTGCCTCGGCAGTTTGCACTGCATGTCCACTCGATAATCACAAAAAGGACACTTGTGACCTTCCGCATGGAATTTTATCTTGTGTTGTCGTAGCTTGTGTGGACTGGCTGCAGTTGCCAGACAACCCTTATAATCACACTTGAATGTCCCTTCTGGCATATGACGGTGCAGAATATGTCTTTTCAGTTGTCTTTGTAATTTACAAATATAAGGACATCCGTTAAAATTGCACTTCATTGAGCTCTCTGTATGTACAAGTTTTTGATGCTGTAATAACATTCTCTTGGAATGGGTACGATGATTGCACTTAGAACAAGCGAACGGTTTCGTTCCATCATTATGCACTCCAACTTGATGACTCTTCAGTGCGTGTTTCCTCGAGGCTCTAAAACTGCACCCCGCAAAATCACACACATAAGGTTTCTGCTCACTATGACAAACAGAATGCATCTTGACAACCGCCGCAGTTTTCCCTCGGTAGTCACAATTTGGAAATTTGCACAAATAAGGACGCTTGTCGTTGTGTTTGTGAATGATGTGTGACTGAAGCGTTTGAGAACAGTTGCCGGCATAATCACAATTTTCGTACTTACAAGGAAAACCCCGTTCTCCGGTATGTGTTCGTATGTGCCCTTGTAAGCTGGATTTGTAAACTGTTTCAAATGAACAGAGAGAGCAGTTGTACTTTTTCTTGTACAATCTTCGTAAACCCTCGTGATTGTGCCGTATGTGTTCATTTAAAGAACTTTTGAGTGGGAACCGACGGTTGCACTTGTCACAAACGAAGGCCTTTTCTCCTGTGTGCTTTCTGATGTGACACTCAAGGTGGAATTTCAATGCACATTTAAATCCACAAAGTGTGCAAGTATGATTTAATTTTTTAGGAAATCCCATTTTTACTTGTTAGCTTGAATTTTGGTTCTTGCTGGCGAAAATTAAAATCTTTTGAGGTGCAATGGTTCCCAGTATTTCTTAAGTTGTCTGCCGCCACAACAGCTCTGCAGTTATACAGTGTAATGCACTGTTCATATACAAGCCCAGGGAGTATGCCAGCGGCAACACGAGGACTCGTATAACAGGTCGACCTTGTAAGTTATGAAGGCATGTTATCTGTATAGTCTATATGTGAAAAGGTCTTAAAGAGTAGAGAGTGGACAGCACAGGTATTTATATGGAGGGCATGAGAGCAAGTGTAAGAGAAGATGATGATGATCAAGAGTAGCAGCACCTTTTGTTCTCATTTTCCCTTTTCCGACCCATGGCTTATTACATTCATAGCATTCTTTCTACCTTCTGCCGGTCCTTGGTACTTTTCCATGGATTTTCTCACTTATTGCTGTGTAGAAAGACTTAGTCCATGTCCATTAATTTAAGACTGTGCTTATTGGTTGCTCTTCAATAGAATGCGACAAATGAGTCATTTTGTTACCTTTGTCCTGTCGCTCTTGATAAAGTAACAATTCACATTTATCGGAAATGCAATGTTTCATGTCACCGCTTGCTTTACATTAAGTTCATGCCATATAGAACTTCTACAATTTAATTTCAGCTACAAGCACCTGCCGGAGACAGCCAAATTCATGATTAATAGCACCATTTATAGATCTTGAAGCATGCACTGCTCAGTCAGTCACTGCAGCTGCTTCTGACAATGACAGACGATTGTATTGTAAGTCAAGGGAAATATAACCGAGCCCATAGTTAAAATTTGTTTCAGTCACATCAGTTTACTACCTAAATTTGCACTTGATACTTTTCTTCTGTTTTCTTATGCGAGCCTTGAAATAATTTCTTTCACAATGCCCTCACCTTTTTCTGTCTCCAGCTTAATTCTACTGGCTGGCATCGTATTGTTTTTTACATCAACTCCGACACAAGCTGATGAAGAAAATATTGAGGCTTTAAGTAAGTCGGCTACTCAACTTGATAACTTTTATTTTTTTTTAATACAAATGATTGAATTTGTAGCCAGGTTCAATGTAGAGCAGAAACCAATAACGGTTTCTGGGTTCTCTTCCGGTGGAAACATGGCAATCCAGTTGCAAGTAGGCTTCTCAAGCCAAATAACTGGCAGTGCCTGCTTCGAATCAAGTAAGACTGATGACAAATAGTTCTTCCAATTGAGTGCACAAATGCTTTTAAAAACACAATCAAATTATTTTTTCTGCCCAGTTTGGTACAGATGTGCACCAGGCGGTGAAGACGACTACCGTACAAGATGCAGCTTGGGCCTAACTCCTGTGGCTAATGGTATTAGAGACGCGAAAAAATTTGCCAGCGAGGGAAAAATCGATTCTCTAGAGAACATGCAAAATGGAAAGCACTGGCATTATATTGCCAATCAAGATTTTCTTGTTCGGGATGGTAATTCTTAGTCCAACTTAATCCAGTTTTCAGATTGGAAATTAACTCATATGCTCCTTTGCTTGGCAGATCCACAAATTCGTGCCAAAACTAAAACCTTCTTTGAAGGTGTTGGCATGGACCCCAAGAACATTGAGCTGGTTTTCAGGAACTCAGATCACTGGATGGTAAACTAATGATTACTTTTAGCGGTTTAACAAGCAGAGACAAAGTTTGAATAGTTAATTCTATATAGCCAACAGAAAACAAAAGCTACACTTCATGCAGCTCATCATTATTAACTAACGTTATTCTACCGAATAAAAACACATCTGGGATTTCGTACTGTAACTATTATGGTGCATTTGAAGGTCTTAAGTACATTTACAATGGTGCTCTAGAGCGTCCATCAGGTACTATAACTTTCAACAGGATTAAATGTGTTGGTTGAATTTAATTTTAATGATATATGTTGCTTTGATTGGCAGGCTCAATAGAGTTACAACCACTGCGAGCATTCGACCAGTCAGCTTTCCTGGACGAAAATGATCAGAAATTTATGGACAAGGTGGGCTACTTCTATGTGCCTTCACAGTGCCAAGGATCTTCGTCGACTCCTTGCCGTTTCCATATTGCTATGCATGGCTGCAGGGGCTCCAGGTGAGTTGAAATTAAAAGTTTTGGCAACAAATTGTATAGCGTTCACAGTAGCTCAAGTAGCACAACTTTGTGATGGATTGCAGGAGCTCTGTAGGAACTGCTTTCATAGTCGGCAGTGGTTACCTTGAAGTGGCCGAAGCAAACAACATTGTAATGTTACTCCCTCAATCCACGCCGTTTGAAGGGAATAGAGGTGGATGTTGGGATATTTTTGGGGCGTCCAATTCCGAAACTTATGGTGAGCTTTATTTGATTTGAGAGTTTAATTTGTTCACAAGCTTGCCATTTATAATAATGATAACATTTTTAGCCACCAAGGACGGAGTTCAAATGAAAGCATTGAGGAAAATGATTGAGACTTCAACGGGACTCAGTCTTGGCTAGTCAACTGTACATGTTAGCAATACAAATTACAACAGCAAAGTGTTGAATAAAGAATGCATAGAGATTTCAAATGTGCTCTTGCTGCTACCAATGATTTAATTTTCAAGGCTAACTTAAAGTCTTTTGATCGTGGCAACAAAATGACATGGAAAACTGTGCTCTTTTTCATCAGAATGACATGCTCAGTGCATAATCATACAGTCATGCCAGCACCTGCTCTGAACATCTTAAGCTTGGATTAATACAATGAACACATTAATTTTCCAGAATCGGTTGAGCATAGAGCTTTAAAGACAAATGGCACACGAGACAATTAAACATTTATCATGCACGATTCTGTCATTATAGCTGATCCAGGCAGTTTATCATGGCCAGGTGTATACTTTTTGGACATTTATTTATATTTTTATTGCAAACAAGTTAAGTGTAGACAATGAAATGAGCATTTTTAGCGACAGGCTAGTACGATTATAAGCACAACCACAAATTTAATGGTGAATGAATTTTAGATCTATGACAAGCTTTTGGCCCTGACTTGACATCTACAAGCATCCATGAGTAAATGTCTCATTGTGTTAGTTCACCAGCTGGTAAAATTTACGTTTTTTATTTTAGAGCAAGTAAAGTTAATCGTGTTAACTTAACCTTCTTGTGACGCTATATTTGTAGTACACTTGAGGGCATGTGTACTTTAAGTGAAGGGATTAGGTTAAGCTTATGGTAACGTTCGTCTGGTCCGCCATAGATTGGTGTGAGGATTCAGTAAGTGATGCGTGCAGGATTCGGTGAGCTTAGCTAAGAGTTTACAAATAACAACAGAGGAAAACACAATTAGAGGTCCAACTTACTAAACTTCTATCTGTTTCCTTGCAATACAATAGTCAATGTAGTAAACAAATTATTATCATGCTTCTACTTTGGATCATGCTGGAAAGCGTGTAAATTACCATAATTGAAGAACCTTGGAATATTTTTCCAGCTTGTACTATGTATGAAAGACCTAAATAAAACACTAGTAAAAGCGTTTACTTTTTCGTACTGTCGGAACAATAATGTTAATGTTTTCCGTTTCTCTGCAGGCTTTTATGCCCAATTATAATAAATACTCATACTCAAGTAACGTTTAACAATTAAGAAAAGTTTGGAACGACCATTAGTGACCAACTTGGAAAAACTCTCAAACTGGTTGTATACCATTAAGCATCTTAGCACCACAACCTTCACAGGATGAAAAACTTAGGTCTTGGATCCGTTAGTTTGGTACTTG
>JAQIWI010000394.1:0-34513 GCA_034698825.1 Deuterosminthurus bicinctus | reverse complement strand
AAGGAAACGAGTGTATGCGTGTTGTTTTTGCCTGTCCTTCTTAACGGCACCTTGCACCCGTGGTATGGACATGTGGAAACAGTTGTGTCTGTAGTGTGTATGTATGTCTAAATTCAACATTTTGAAGTCAACGTATTTGTGAAGTGAGAAATCACCGTGAGAGCCAGTGAATTCGAAGACAGTGAAAACCATTTAGCCATCAAGACCTCTACGATTCCCAGTTTGATCCCCATTAATGATAAGAAAATAAAGTTTGAACCGACTTATATCAGTAAAGGCCAATACAATTCATTAATAAAACTCCTCCTCTCCTCGCTCATTGGACCTTAATGGAAGTGGCTGAGTGAGGAAAGTGCACGATGTGACCGTAAATTTGTGGCAAAATGGCCAACAAACACGGCCTCTCCACCAGTCACGAATGCCAGGGGAAACTTCTTGATTTTAATTAAAATTTTCGTCTCCGGCGCTATCTCGCTTACTGACAAACAGGCATACTTTGTAGTCAACACAGGCATACTTGTAGACTACGTGGGAGCGGAGTGAACAGGATCCGTGAATTTGCCAAAGCTTGGACGGAATCGGCTCTCTCTCTCTCTCTTCTGCATAATTTTCGTCAGCACTGGCCTCATAATGGGAGGACATGCTTGTGAATTTTCCTCATATTTCATATAAAATGCAAGCCGGAACGTGTTGCTATTTAGACTCTCTTCCTACAAGTTGGCATGAGAACCATTAAGATAGCTGAAATATGACACTTGCGTATGTGTGAGCCCTGTGTAAATTCTACGCCCGTAATGGCTCATTTATGCATACGTTAGTGTTTACACGAGGCCTGTCTATCTTTGATAATGCTAGTTAAATTGTCTCCTACAATCTCCTTCGCAAGCACACGCTCTCTCGCTCTCTTACATACATAAATACACCCAAAAGCCGCAAATTGTACACAAGCACATCCCTTGCATGTCAAAGTTGAGAAACGAGTCTTTTATTACATATTCCCAGTGACATCCTGGCCGACAACGGTCTGGACCAATCTGTTCAGCAGCCAACATTTTGAACATGCATGCATGCATATGTGAATGGCACGGTGAAGTTAAGACATCCAACTGGATATACCTGTCCAGTCGCCCCAGTGCCTCCGACCCCATTACACCCAAAGGAAATTCAATTTCTTCAATGCTCCCGAGATCATTACTGCTGCATGACCAAGGACTACTGAATGGTGGTGAGAATAAATCCCGCTGGTTACCAAGAAGAAATTGTATGATAAACCAGGCTAACCACAGCAAAAGACAGACGCACACAAACACAAATTGTATCAATTCCACTCCCTACACTTCTCCTTTCACCCATTAAATTCAAGAGGAATTTCATGTACTTTCACCACTGACGAAAAGGAGGTACTAAGAGTCGTGCTACTCTCGTGTAACTCCTTATAGCTCCATAATAATAATGTGACTCAATGTACGTATATAGAAGAAGAAGAAAAGGGATTCAATTGATTTTCCTTGCTCCTTCTTCCCTTCTCTATGCTATTCTTCTTATATTGCTGGAAGCAAGTAGGAAGGCATCTTCTTTTCTTCACATGCCTTGAGAATATGGAAAGAGGTGAGCCACTCACACAGACTGGAAAAGGGGGAGAAGAGAAATATTCCAAAATTATAGTTTCCTTCCTACCACTTGTGTGCATTGAGTGGAGAGCTAGTGGGAAAGGTGTGTATGTGTGCTATGCTATTCTTAGTACGTTAAAATGGCGACAACAGGTAATCCATTTCCAGGTGAAAGTACCACACTGCACGACTGTGAGTGTAGAAGGGGCTGTACCGCCTGCTAATGGTCCTTATATTGATGGCCACTCCGTTCACGTCTATTCCGGCCTCTCTCTTTCCCCACTTCCGCCAACTTTTCTCACCTTTTATACCTCCAAAATCCATTCACTTCTCAAGTCCGAGGCTGCGTGGGGATTGGAAAAGCAAAGTCGTCATTTTTTAAGTGTTCCGCATGAGTTGCGCCCTTAACGAGACCAAGGCGAAAGCATGGATGCATTATGGTAGTTTTTAAGCTTTGTATATTTGCAAAGAATCATCTCTGGACATGTAGTCCACCGATTTAGTGGCGGTAATAGTGTTCATAGGGAAGTGTTACCTTAGACCCTTTATAAAAGAACATCAAGAGGATTGGAATAACTCTGTGGTTTGCTTGTATTTATTTGAGAGTATGTGCAATAAGTAACCCACTTCAGTATGTTGAAGAATGGGGAAATGTTTTCGACCAGACATACAGCAGCAAACATTTTCAGTGAAATAGGATGAGAGAGGGTGAGCCTATTAGGTCATAAATCTCCGTATTATATCCAAGGTTTTACACACTCCAGTCTATCTCTCGCTCCTCCTTTCTTTAGCTCATCAAGTGTGCGGGGGCTGGAGGGAGAAATGCGGCTCATTAGCTTGCCGACTGATTGAGGCGTGAGCTTGTGTGAATACATACAATGAAATTAAAATTCAATTAAGGGCGCGTTGTCATTTGTATGTGTGAAAACATTGTGGGGCCCAGTTTCACACCTAATTAGTTCACTATAGATGCAGCCACACATATGGTGCTTAATTCGTAGCCTTCCGTAACTTCTACTAACTTACAGTATAAGCAGCTTAACTTGAGAGTTATAATACTTATTATAATAACAGTAGATAAAGTAATAACTTAAAATGATTCTTACCTTGAAAATACGTGGGTGCAAGCAAATTTTTCAAATCCTCTTCACTTTAGAATTCAAACTACTACAAACACAAATGTTAGCACAGGAATTGCATCCACGTTCAAGCACTCGGTCAAGTTTAACATAAAATTATTGGAAAATGTAAGTAGTTTTCCCCATGGCATAATCAGCGGAACGCAAAGCTCAAATTTTCCTTGCTCTTCTGCAGTCTGGTCACAAGGTACCCAATTTAAAGTTGAAGCCTCATTGGATTTATTTCTGCCGTAAGTATAGTTGACTTTTGGTAGAGAGTAAAGAATAGTGGTAATGTAATCTTACACTGTCTCTGCAGGGAGGTAGAATGTGACACAGAGAATTTTCACCGGAACTCATTCACACGTACAAATTTCACCTTTCTCCTCCTCTTCTTCCTTACTGAGCAAACATGAAATTGGCCAATGTGTCTGTGTGTGTGTGTGTATTCGTAGGAACGGTTATCCGGAGCGGTTATTTGAACTCGTATGTTTTAACCGGCAAGCTAGCGGCATGTGTACTGACTATTGTTCGCTCACTCACTACTCACCACTTTCCTGTAACGATAAGGACGGTGTACTAGTCAGGATTGGAGCTGTGATGAGCTCATATATACCTTTTTCCCAGCGCCTCTTCCTTCCAGCCGCTTTGATTTCCAAGTCTTTACCTTTCGGAGCAAGTGGCTGTATGAAGCTGTCTCCTCTGCCCGTTGGCTTTTATTTGATGCTCACGTATGAATCTCTAATGAGATGCAAAAAAAGTTCACAGAGCTGCACTTTCTTGTTTCAGCGGTGGCGGAATGAGGACGATGGAAGAGTTGGAATTTAGCAGGAAAAGTGTTTTCTCAACTTCCCAGCCAGCGCACAAGCCATCACTGTAGTCAGTTTTTATAATGACCAACTTGAGTAAAGTCAGTCACCGATGAGACAAAATTGCCCACAAAAATAGCTCACCAGTTTCACGTGTGCACCGAATGATCAAGAGAGATAGTGCGAAAGCCGGCAGTGTGGAAATTAAGGGTCAAAATAAATGGAGGAATGAGGTCATGGAAAAAATTTCAGGACTGTACCTTCCCTTCGTTCTTTTCTTTTGCTGTTGTTGGGTCTGTCGGGAAAGGGAGTAGGAGCTCGAAGTAATGGGATTGACTTAGTCTTTTTCTGTCCTCTTTCTTAAAGAGAGAATCCGTAGAGGAAGGAATCAGTGTCACTCTGTTTATGGGCGACTCGTAGCAAGATGACAAGAGTTGTTGTAGTAGGGTAGAGACGGTGAGTCTGTGTGTCTGTGAGATGCTATTGAACGATGCTGACTGAAGAGCCAAGCAAGGAGCAAGCTCTGGTTTTACTTGAACAGGATTCCAGTCCGTCCTTTTATACTTGCCGAGAGAGAGTGAGTAAAAGGGTGAGTGAGTGAGAAAGAGAAACGGATACGGAGCAAGTGAGATGCAGACAGGGCCGAGTTCCCGAGCTACCCGTATGTAAAGGGATAGGGAATTTGGAAGGAAAGAAGGATTTTTGCGCACCAGTATACCGCAGGAAGAGCCAGGAGCATCCCAAAGCAACAGAGAGAAAGTGGGAACGGAGGGAAAGCAAGAAGGAGGATGCCTGGCCTGTATATCTCATCCGCTGTAACTTGGACAGACAATCATGCGCACTCTCCTTTGTTATTAAAAGGAGGTAGTAGTACAAGCGACTGAGAGCCAAGAAGGAGAAAGTAAAGCATAGCAGTCAGTCCCTTCCTTCCTCCAACAAAGTGGTGAAAAAAGATGAAGATGAAGAAGCGCTTGGAAAAAGGGAGAGTGAGAGGAGGAGAAGAAAAGAGAGACAAAGATCATACTCTCCTGCCTCCGATCATCATCCTCATGATGAAGATGAAAAAAAAACATCAGCGCCAGCTCCCCACTCACTCCACCGACTTTTTAAGCCCTTTTCTCATACAGCTGGACGTATGTGAGGAAGGACGGCTTTGTCCCGCTGCCAAAACTCCATGCTAGTTGGCTCATTTTAATTCCAAATATTACTACTGCATTTCCTTCACTTCCATCATATTTGTAAGCTTGTTAGACACAGGGCGAGAGAGATATAACTTTATTCCTATATTTACCATCTCCGGCTATGAATCTTTTTGGGCAGCTAGCCCAGTTTTACTAATGTGCTCTGCAATGAGGGAAACGACTACTGGGGGAGACAATGTGTTGCTGCCTGCTTTTAAATTTTAACTTAATTTCTGGGTCGTAGATTAAGCCAAACCGAGATTTCGGGCCTAAACGTACTTTATTGCTATTATGATGATTAATATTTTTGTTCAAGTGTATAGCCACAGAGCTTAATAGTTGTCTCAATTAAATTATGACATTAATTACTCATACTCTACTAATTACAATCATTGCCAACTTGCACAAGTTCTCCAAGAAGATAGTTTTGTATACTTTAGCCAATTCTCTACCAAACTGTCTGCAAAGTTCTCGGTAGCCGGGTGGCTACTAGCTACCGGTGAAAAAGCCATGTCCTCATCGACATCTAACGGGAAGGTTAGACTCGGGGATCTAAATTCCACTATAGTTCCGTCCGTCCCGTGAATGTATTCTAGAGATCCGAAACACACACCATACGTCTCACATTTTCAATTCATTGATTCCACAGCACGAGCTTTGAGCACTGGCCAAGCTTGATCATTGCATGATTTGGCTAGCTGTGAATACTTGGTTGCAATTTATATTTGCATTTATTTACTGGTCTCAAGGCCTTGGGCACAGTTAATCCAGTGGGAAAAGCGGGTATCATCTGAATGGCAGTTCGAAAGCAAATATACGCAATGCAGCAGCAATGAAAAGGTGTAGGAAACAAAGACGCTTCCTATAAGTCAAGTTATACGTCATGGGGCGCTAAACTTAGGAATTCTGTATCCTTCGTCTGTGTTGTTGATCTCTCTCCGGCGTATTCATCACATGGGATATGTGATGTGACGAGCAAAGGGAAATAATACCTGAAGAAATCTATTTTTGCAATCCGCTTAATTCTGTCCTGACGCTGTGAGGGTCATTATAGAAGCTTTAGAAAATAATATAGGGACGTTGTGATACTAAAAGTATACTTGAGAGTTTGATCTGAGGAGTCAGGTAATCAATAATTGACCTTGAAAAAATTTTCCCACACATCACGATTCAGGAGGCAATGACTCAGACTTAATTGAGATTATTATGAGCGTGAGCAAAGATACAACACTTGAACCGGGTCAGCTGATATTGCGGTGCAAACCTTTTGCCTACGCCTTAAATAAAGAATCTGTGAGGAATCATTGTGATTTTTGCTTTAAGAGGTAAGTAAATTTTTCATGTACATTTGATTTTTTTGTTTTTTGTTTTGTTTTTCTCATCCTGTGAGTTGAAGAGTTGCATCATAATAATAATCCGGCTGCATTTTATTGAGGATAAAAATTTTTGCTCTTGTGTCTGGAGCGGATTTTTGTGCATATTTGTCATGATGATAGTGTTTTTGTTGAGAATGTGTGGGAGTGAGATTTTTGCGAGATTCGTGAGATTCATATTAGTTTGATTTGGGCCAAGCTCGAAGGACACGGTTGAAAGTGATTTAGCCCGGTGTGCGGGGTGTCACCTGGTTCTGTACTGCGATAGAACTTGTCAGAAAAATGGCTGGAATGATGGGCATAAATGGGAATGCAAGGGCTTTCTTGCACATCGCAAAATTGCTTCAACTTATGCAAGACTTCTGCTCAGAATCATTTGTCGGCTTCAGGTATGTTCTTTGATGTTGATCAAATCTTATTTGGGTAGTTTCATTTGAGTTGATAAAGGTATTTTGTTTACTAGACTGAGGTGGATTACTATGATGTTGTCCCCCCAAAAACTCATCGGAGGTTTAAGGACCTCATGTCACGTGAGTCGACAAAGTTAATTTGATAGAAATGTTTCAAACGAAGATGCTAATAATCCAGTTGGTCTCTTAGATTACAGCGATGTGAAGAAGGATACTGTGAGAATGGAACAAATTGAAAGTATTCAGAAAGTCGTGGAGTTACTATTGGCGCCGTATAAAAAAATCACAATGCCAAATGAATCAGAAATCATCGCCTTGTGTGGAAGGGTTAGTTATCTATATCCAAACTCCGTATCCTACAACTACCATTGGGACGAATTCAGAATGTCGGCTTGTTATGTTTAGATCTTTGTTAACACATTCAGCATCAGCAATCAAGAATTTCATGACTTGGGAACTGGGCTATACATTGGCGCTTCAATATTTGATCATTCTTGCGAACCCATGGCTGTGGCAACCTTTCATTCGACAGTAATTGAAATCCGAAACATCGTTCCCATAGCAGCAGATTTTCCGGTGAGGAAACTCTATATATATCTCAATGTATTCTAATTCAAAAAATATATCATTCATTTCAATTCCTTCCTACGCCTTTGAATCTTTCAGGTTGACAAAATCACAATTTGTTACCAAGATCCTGTGCGACCGTCCATGGTACGAATCAAGGACCTTAGAAAAAGTTATTACTTCAGCTGTCAATGTGAGCGTTGTTCGGTTCAGAAGTTCGATTCCGATATGCTCTCGGTCTACTGCACCAAAGAGAGGAATTGCGAGGTATTTATTATTGACAGCAACTTGTAAACATGATTGCGCATTTGTCTCACCGCTTCGGTTGTTTGCTACATAATTTCCTGCGCGCTCACCGCAAGGTTTTTCATGTTGTTTATTGTTATTATAGGTAAATCCTAAGCATTACGACCGCTGTCCGAAATGCAAGACTGAATTGGACCCCGTCTGTATCAAAAAGGTTGCTGAAGCTGAAACGGTGATTATGGAGAAAATCAACGAAATGTCTAACGTCACTTGTATGTAAAAGACTCCAAGTTATCTACATGCGAATCACATGCTGCCCTAAGTAATCTCGTGTTACTGTGCGTTCACACACAGATCTAGATGTTTGCGAGACTTGCATGAGCTTGATGAATTCGCTAGAATTCTCGGATACTCACTGGATGAAAACCCACATTGCCTACTCAGCCTTCGAGGCCTGCATTGATAAGCAGTTATGGGAACGAGCCTTTGAATACGGCCACCTGGCTCTCAAAGGTCAGAGGTAAGCACACGGTATCACTTGTGACATCGACAAACAGTATGCCCATAGCAGACGCAATAGCGTGCAAATTGTTTTATGTTTCAGGAAATATCTGCAAGATCTCAGCCCGTATTTGGCCATCACGATTCTCAAGCTGGGCAAATTGTGCTGGTTCCTCATGAAAGATCAACTAGGACGGGAGTATGTACAAGAGGCCTATCGTATCATCAAAATTACTCATGGAAGCCAATCTGAAATGATGGATCAGCATATCCGTCCACTCATGATGGAAATTTCAGCCATGGATAATATGAAATCTGTCCATCTTTCCTCTTAAATTTCATGCAGGCTAAGCCCTGATTATCTATCCTTGGGGATTGTGCTCAGTGCATTTGTCAAGATGCAATTTGTCCTCAATATTGTGTTCTTTAATCGAGTACGCCATGCTAAGCTATACGGATTGAAATAAACGAGAATTAATCTCCTAGGCCCTTCAATGACTTTATTATGCATTGGTAGTAGAGTTGACTCAGGCTATAGAATAGTATTCAGAAAGAGGAGGTAAACATATGTGGCTGTGATGGGGACACATGTTAGGATGGCAAACAGATGCAGGTGGCTCGCACAAAGTGGTCAATACAGATAATTTATCAATGGATTTTTATGCCAGTGCGTATTTTTCTTTTTCAGATACCAATGAGTTGGCCTCTGAGGAAGATGGCTCAGTACGTGGCGCAGTCAAAGTACCTGCAGCAGCTCAAAGAAAATGATGACATATGTAGACAGGCTATAGAAAAAGCCAATTTTCTTCTATTCTGCAAAGGAAAACCGCTCCTGACAGACACTCCCAAGTTCTCCATTCTCTGGAAGTCCTATCAAGGTAAGAATATTTCATCAATATATAACTACTAAAGTATGACTTTGGCTTTTAACATTTATCCTGCAATATGCTGACGTTTTTATTATGTTAATTTATAGATGTGGAAAGCTTCTGCAAGGAAGTCAAAACGTCATCCGTTCTGTTGGGCATTGAGGAAGACACGGAAGACAGGCCTTTATTTGCATGTCCTGTATCCCCTGACCTCGCTGGAGCTGTAGAAGAAGCGGATGGGAATTTCACGGATATGCGCATGGCCTTGCTACTTCTACGATCCAAGGATGCTGCTCTCGTTTCTAGGGTAACAAAAAAACAGCAACGGAAATGGGGACTTTATCCCTTTACAGTGTCCCGTTGGTCTCTTTACTGTTGAATTCTAAATGTGATTGAATGGATACAGGGATATTCTCTACTAAAATGGCATGACAACTACAAGTTTTGTCCGTCTTGTGCCAGCCCACTAACTCGTAACGTCTCAGGAACACTTCAGATTTGCTCCAAGCCTTGTAATCCATCCAGAATTCATCACTACCCTCAGACTTGTCCGGTGGCAATTACTCGGGTTGTTGATGCCCATAATGAGAGGACTGTGCTGGTCAGGCAACCTAGACACCCGAAAGGGATGTATTCCTGTATTGCAGGATTTATTGAGCCTGGTAAGGAATCCTGCGGTGGAATTTATGACTTCTAAATGATTCAGTTCGGTACTTAGGAGTAATAAAACTGAAATTTTCTCCAGGCGAAAGTCTAGAAAGTACCGTGCGTCGGGAGATTGCGGAAGAAGTGGGTCTTGTGGTGGATCAAATACGATACTTTGGCTCACAAACTTGGGCCTTACCTCAGGATTCACTTATGCTCGGGTGTTGTGCAGTAGCTGCTCCAGGCTCTGAGAACGTAAGACTTCTTCTTCCTTTTGTACTTTGAACTGCTTCATTCTTTGTCATGATTTTCCTATGAAAATTTCTAGCTTGATATGGACCGAGGTGAGCTAGAAGGAGCAAAATGGTTCTCCAAACAAGATGTAGCAGATGCATTCAAGAGAATCAAGGAGAATCCAGATTTAATTCGAAATAATGAAAACGGTGACCTGATAATTCCTCCTCGTGGTGCTATTGCCCATGATCTACTCAAGGATTGGGTGAGGATGTGAGAAAGATAGTGACAATTATATATTTACCTGCACGGAAACTACTACTATGGAAACGTAGTCGAGGTGCTCTATAGATGTGATCGACTTAGCTCTGTTTTTAGCTCCACTTCCACATTGTAGTTTGAAGCACGCACGATGAGTTTTGTCTTTGAATTTGAAAAGGGTCGCAAACCCGAATCCTGTTGACAAATCCCACTTTTATTTTTTCTTTCAATTAAACAACAAAAGATCGTCATAATCCATCTTTAACTTAAGCATGAAATTGTTCAAGTGTGTTCCAAATGAAAAGCAGTTCCCTCCGCCGCCATAGATTTTG
This sequence comes from Deuterosminthurus bicinctus, assembly GCA_034698825.1. Lineage (NCBI taxonomy): Eukaryota > Metazoa > Arthropoda > Collembola > Symphypleona > Bourletiellidae > Deuterosminthurus > Deuterosminthurus bicinctus. Next base: position 24,357 of record JAQIWI010000394.1, on the reverse strand, counting down.
ATTACATATGATCCATCCTCTTCTTCATCTAGTGTCGTTGAAAATCCAAAGGGTAGAAAAGTTATGGAATCATCACTATGGCCGATGGCTTTCACGGAACGTGTTTCAAGGTTGATAAGTGTGATGAAATGGTCTAAATTGTAAGATGAATCGGCTCCATATCCACCAACGACACACAAAGTGTCTTTTATAATGGCACACGAGTGTCCAATTCTTCTTCCGTAGCAGTAGAGATGTGGCAGGCTGGTCCATTGACCTTCACCTGAATCGTTGAGATCAAATCTATAAACGGAATCTGCACAGGGTCTGCAGTCATCATTCAGTATTCCACCGACTAAGTAAGCTCTTTTTTCTTTTGGCACGCTACACATCGAATGACTATGACGCGGACTAGGTAGGTCGCCCTCTTTTAGTTCGTTCCAGCTTCCAAGTGCGAATTGGAACCTCCAACAATCTCCATACACCTGCTGTAAAAAAAACATTTTTTCTTCTCACTTGACAAATTTTAAATGAGAAATTGCTACCTTGGGGGGCCTTATTAATTTTAAAATGTTTTTTTAAATTTTAAAATGTGGAACTTACCCCATTACTCTTCCCACCGAAAATTAAAAGATCGTCACCTACGACGACCATGGAACTTCTCCATCTGCTTTCAGGACAATCAGACCCCGGAAAGCTCAAACTTTTTACAACAAGCGGTGACTTGGCACTAATTTGAACCAGCTCATTATCACATGCAGTCTGCGGTGACTTGCGCCCTCCGAAAATGTAAAAGGAATTCGTTTTGCTGTGATACACAACACTGGAGTAAACTCGCTCGAAACAACGACGATCGTCTCTTACACACCTAAGTTCTACTTTATCCTTTGGTTCCTCATGAAGCACCACCTCTTCTAAGGATGTGCACCGATGCGAGTTCTCATTCACTCCGCCAAAAACAAGCATGAGATCCTTATTGACGACAGCTGAATGACCTGTGAGCTTTGTACTAAGTTCGGTAGTTACAAATTGTGATGTTTCACATAATACTGAAGTCGGCTTCTGAAGCATGGTGGAGATTCCAGATTCCGTTTCCTGGAGAAAAGACATAACACCTGGTATATCGCCATTCATACCAATGCGAATGGAATAGTGAAGGCAAGTTGCTAGTAGGGCTTCATATTCATCGAATTGCTGCTTTTTTCCAGCAATTTTAGGAAAGGGGAAATCTTCAGCTCGCGTCAAGTATAAAAATGCATCCCAGGCATTGAATACATGATGGACTTGAAAACCCTGTGGGTTATGGAGTTGGACATTTCAATTATGGAGTCGAATACGACGAAGACCAGATGAAAGAAAAATAATTAATGACATAAGTTCAAATCTCACCACTGATTTTAACTGCTCATTTTGAGAAACCATGTCAGGCTGGGAAGGTAAGGATAATAAGGGGCATCCATTATTTTCAAAATGCTTCACCATGATTTTTCCAAATGAGTCTGAGCAAAAGCATTGTTCATAGGCCACCCAAATAGACTTCGGCACGTTCTTGACAATCCACTCAAGGATACTATGACTTCTTCATGAAAAACAGACACCGAATGGTCAAGAGCATAAGATTAGAGTTTTGAGATCGTGTCTTTGAGATCATACTTACTTTTTAGGCTGCAGGTAATTTACAACACATTCGGAATAAAATAAAGTAGTGGCTTGCAAATCAAAGCCAGCAGCTGTTAAAGCATCTCCCAAAGCTTCAGTCTGTCTCAAATCCACACTGACTAGACAAAGTTTATCACTTTGCATCACTTGAAGAACTTCATTCTCCCTTATAACTGCTTTCTTCATCTGAATCACACTATCAAAGTCCAGTTCAAAGAAACGCAACACTTTCCCCTCAAACTGAGGGAGTATTCTGAAGAAAGTTGTGTCCATTCCACAACCCAAGGAAACGATCTATAATCACAATAAAATTATACAATTCAATGTCACATTCTAACACTCCAAATTATGTTTTTCATCCCAGTAGTAAGTACCTGAATCGGCTCCTGGGCTGCTTCCAGGACACTTCTTACAAAAAAATCACAAACTCGAAATCGAACATAATACCCTCTACATATTAATGAAGTTCTTCTAGGAACTGGATCTACTTTATTAAAGAATGACAGAAAGGGATCTTCCCAGTAGCCATTTGCTATTGAAGATAGCTTCGAGTTAGAGCTCCAGTCTCCCGTGTAGCGAACTTGCGTCTGTAAATGCACAAATTTCAATAATCAAACAAACAAGAATATTCCCTCAAATTCAAAAGCTGCTTTCCTTACATTTTCTTTAGCTCCTGAATCCCGTTTTTCAGAAGGACACATATTCGAATCTTCCATCATGATGACTGATCGAATATAACGGCTCTTCAGTTACTTCAGTACACCTGTTTAACAATCAAAACTTTAGATTTAATTTGAAAGCTTGATACTAACGCTTACCTCTCTGTTGCGGGTATTGAATCGATGTCTATTAAGTGGCCTTTCTTACAAAATAATGTCTTCAAATTAGCATACCCAATAAGTCGTGACAATATTAACACAAAAAATGCTTCATGGAATCAATAATGCATATGCTCTAAATTCTGAACACAAAATCTTAGAAATATTCATTAAAATTGTGTAATTTTATCTTTCAAAGCATTTGACAGCTGAAAATTCCGCAATATGAATTTCAAGGCTTTTTTAAGGAATTTATATGGCTTAATTGATTTCAACTTCAACAATTCATTCCGAATTTCTCAAACAGCCCAATTTCAAATCTGATGTAAACAAACGAAAAATTGCCGCCAGACTCAATGACACATCAAAGTGACCGCCAAATTATAAATTGAGGAAAAATCAGTTGTTTGGAATGCAAACAAATAAAATATTTTTCTGACTTAAATTGCTTGAAAAATAAAGTTATTTCCAAGCTGGACTGAAAGATGAGCAATAGTGTAAAAGGAGCTATGTCCCCAACTGGAGGAGTACCGTCGCCCCTTCTTGCATCTGGGTCACCTGGCGCATCAGCACCTCCGTCATCTACATCACCTCCACCACAAAATTCCCAGCAGCAGCAACAACAACAACAAGGAAACGGAAACGGAAGTGCTAGCCGGATCAGTCATTTGGCCCGGGTATCAAACCGAAAAGCTGCTTTCAAGGCATTATCCCGAAATGAAAAGATTGCACGATTGGCCACCCAAACATCATGCAAGGTAATATTGGTAAAGTTGAACCAAAACCAAACTCGAAAGTATAATTGCTTGTCAACTTTAAATTATTAAATTTAACTTGTGTATTTAGATGGAAGGATGCCAGTGTGCAGGTTGGAAGAGTCTGGCCACGGGACGTCATTTCTTGTTCCCTTCAAACAACTCGAATGAGAATAATCCATTTGACAACGTCAGTGAGCCGTGCAGAAACTGCTCGCATACATTCGGTGAGTGAGTTTACTTAAAAATTACGGTGAATAGTTTATGTATTTGAGGAGAACAATTATTTTTTTATTTGGAAATCTACGTCAAATTACAGAGAAACACATTACAGAGCTTCAAAAGCTCAAAGATGACGAGATGGACGAGCTGGTAGGAACTCTAGTCGACATAGAAACGCTATTCATGATTCTTCAAAGGGATCCCACAGTGGAGGATGCAGAGACGAAGCAAATTTACCATTATTTATTTCGCTTACTGAGGAAGAGCGTTGCATCATGCAGCTCACCGCTGCCGGATTTTGTCACACTAGGGAAACCACCTTATGAGGAGCCATCAATCTCAAGAGCTATCATGGCTCTACTTGCTTTTCGCTACAAGCATCTCAACAGTGTTGAATGGAGTGGGCTTGTGGACTTGGGCAAAATTTTACTTCATACTATTAATACTTGCAAGCTAGAACCACCGTCTGTTGTCTCTGCCCGTCTTGTGCATAATCAGTTTGAGCATTATCGACATATGTACACGAGGTGAGCTGTTATTTTTACAATTCTTATTCTTTATTTGCAAAGTTACAAGTTGAAAGTGTAATGTTGTGTAATTCTTGGTTTCATCTTCTGTTTTCAAGGTGGCTTATTCTGTGTTACGTGCCACTTCTTTGCGACTCGCTTCCAAAGTACGAAACAGCCACAATTTTCGGTCGGAATTTGCTGCGTGAGATATTTCCGACGGTGAAAAAGCAGCTGAGTGACAAGTTTGTTTCAGAACAGAGCAAGATACCAGCGTACAAACGAGAATTGTATGGCAAATTACTTCCTGGGTGAGTCTATTTGATTTGTAACATTTCTATTATTATTGTATCTCTCTAAAATGTCATTGTTGGTTTTGATTAATTTTTGAAAATATCATTGTTTATCAAATTGAAAATGAATTTTCAGGCTCTTGGAGAACGTGGAAGGGGCCATCCATTCTTCCAGTTGCCCTATATGGCAGCCAAACTTTAAACCGCAACTACCTGCACACGCTGTTCCCCGGTTCGCCGCAAAGCCCGGAGCTTCTTCATCTGCAACTGGAGCTAGCGTAGGAACAGCTGCAATATCCAATGACTCGGGCACGGTAATCAAAGAAGAGCCTCCTGATGTTGCTCAAGCGGAAGATATGGAGATGGACTCTTCAGATCATCCCATAGGTGCCAAAGTACCGGCTCATATCAAGGATGAAGTCCCTATGGATAGTGCTGCTTACTCTGCAGACTCAGATATCTCACCTGATCTCATCAATGAAATTTGCCAAGAGATTGATGTATCCAAGACGACTGGGGGTAGTGGGGTGCGTTGGAATGAAAATATATATAACTTATATATTACAATAGTGAATTGTTATGTCGTACACCGTGGTACTAGCAGCCTTCATTCGTAATTACAGTCCCTTTTCGATGATTCAACCGCACGAGATGACGCTGCGAAGTCGGAGGAGCTACGAAAAATCATATCATGCCACGTGGTAGGAAATAGCTTGACGCAGCCAGTAGCGAAGGAAACCATGTTTTGGCTTATTGGTCTCCAGAATGTATTTTCTCATCAGCTTCCAAGAATGCCTAAAGAGTATATTACTCGACTTGTCTTCGATCCGTAAGTTGGTTGTGGTTGAGTCTTGCTAAATATTTTATTCATTACTTTACTTGACGCATCGTTGATTTCGGTTTTCTCAGAAAGCATCAGACTCTTGCCTTGATCAAAGACAACCGTCCAATTGGTGGCATATGTTTCCGTATGTTTCCAACTCAGGGCTTCACAGAAATTGTTTTCTGTGCTGTCACGTCAAACGAGCAGGTATATGTTTCTAAACGACGGTCATTTGTTGAGTAAACAGATGAATGCAAATGCTACCATCCACTTCTCTCGTAGGTTAAAGGTTATGGGACGCATCTGATGAATCAGCTCAAAGACTACCACATCAAACACGGAGTCTTACATTTTCTTACCTACGCAGATGAATTCGCAATAGGTATGTCTATGAACCAGCAATAACTTGTGTTTATTTTGCCTCAATATAATGTGGGTTGGAATCATACGTAGGTTACTTCAAGAAGCAGGGCTTTAGTATGGAAATCACAGTGAGCAAGAATATTTATACTGGATTTATCAAAGAGTACGAAGGAGCGACGCTTATGCATTGCGAACTGAATCCTTCGATCCGATACACTGAGTTTACTACGGTTGTGCGACTACAGAAAGAAATCCTTATGAGACTTGTACAAAGGAAGTACGAGAAACTTAAGGTATGATGGCTTTAAATCAACATTTGATTTGTTTTCCTGTTCATAATATCCGGGTTTTTCTAGACATTGGAGATGGTTGGAGTATCAGTGAAAGATGGAAAGCGTTTGCAGGAAATTCCAGGGCTTGAAGAAGCTGCAAGAATTTGTGGAGTCGAAGGTTTGAAAAATATTCTGTGACATTTATTTCTCGTCCTCACATTTAGTCTAATCCTGTTGTTTTCTATAGCCCCGGTAACGAGAAAGGAGGACGAACCTAATCTGACACTTGTTTTCAAAAGTATACTGAATCAGGTATGTGTTGCCTAGCTGCCTCATAGCTTGAAAAGCTCTTAGAAATTTTCGAATTTTTATTATTATTTCCAGGTTCGAAATCACAGTGCTTCATGGCCTTTCCTAAAGCCAGTTGACAAAAATGAAGTGCCAGATTACTATGACTACATTCCATTCCCAATGGGTAAGAAAGGAGATAATGTGATTGATGGTTTTCAGTATGTATCAAAAAGATGGTTTATTTTGAATTTCTGTCTGTATTTTGTTTGTCACAGATTTGAAGACGATCGGCGAACGACTGAAGAAGGGTTACTACATCAGTAAGAAGCTCTTCATAGCCGACATGATTCGAGTATTCACCAACTGTCGCACGTACAACAGTGCTGAAACTGAGTACTACAAATGTGCGAATACATTGGAAAAGTTTTTCAACACTAAAATCAGAGAATCCGGTTTGGGTGAAAGTTTGAAATGACAGTTGTCGTCGGAGGGAGAGAAGCGGGCTGGGTTGGATGGTCTTGTACAGTCTTGAAGTTAGATACAATAACGAAGACGTTTAGTTTTAGGTGTTTACTGTAGTTCACCGTGTGTAATAATTCTGTGAATTGTTAGTATGGCGAATGTTACCATTTTAAGAGGGGAAAGATGAAATGTGTGGTGCACGTACGTACTATTCAGTCTATGCTGTTACCACAGACAAAAGCCTTGTTTTCCAAAGCCTTATATATAATAAAATTATGTATGTACACGATAATCGGATGTGGGGTTTTAGGTGTGAAATTACGATTATTGTCACCTGGCGGAGGTGTTCGGTTATGGAATAATAATTCGAGTCTTCATCTGTCTTGTGTAGTTTTAATACATGGACGGAGATTATATATGGATTTTAGTGTCAACACTAATGTTATTTATTTTATACTGTTAACAGCAGCCCTTTACACCTTTAAGTACAAGTTGCAATAATTATTTTTCCATTGTTCAGCATGCGCCAAATGCAGTCTCTTTACAAACTGCTTTTGTCAACCTCATTATTATTATTATTATTATGATCATCTTGGTGATTTTTAGCCCACTTGGTTTCTTCCATTGATGGTAGTGGACTGAAAATCCTTTGGTGGGCCAAACTATTTATATGAAATGTGTAGTGTGTTGGATAAATCTAGATAATATTACATGTGAGGCGAGTAGGTAATCTCCCTTTACTCTCACTGTGGCCAGTGTTACTCGAGTTTGTGTGTGTGTGTTATAAATTAAGCGGAATCTTCGAGCTGTATTTTGTCTCTATATTTGGCTCTAATCTCGCCCGCTCTTATTTTGTACAAATTATACACATGTTCACACTGCCTTTCTATAGAGTTTCTTTCGTGTAGATCCTTGTAGCAGCAGACTGTTAATAACTAACAATCACTGGGATTTTTGTCCAAATGAATTTTGTTTTGATGGGATGATTTTAGTGTAGTCAGTATTATTAAATTGGTGGAAAAAGTCACCTCTGGTTCCGTTCTATTTTTATTACAGTTATTTGTTATTGATTGTGATTGAAGGGGAAAATTTAACAAAAGCTCCATGGTGCTTTTTGTTAAACCAGGTCAGGTGGTGTTCATACCGTGACACTTTATGTAAGTTGGGCTGTCGATGCTTGTACTAAAATTCTATGCGACACATTGGTATCTGTCGGGATGATGATTGGAAGAAAGAAAAAAATGTTGCATGGATTTACTCTTGTATGAGGTAAGAGAAGCATGTAGAGCTCGTAATGTGGCTGTTGTATTATTATTTATGCACGCACACTGCCAAAGGGATTTGTCTCAAAGGGAATTTTTCAAATGTGCTGCATTTGCAAAGAGGAGGATATGGCAAATGATATTATTATAGCCGTGTAAAGGAGAGGAATCACGGCTCGCCCAACAAAGAGCAATCCTTTTAGGTCTTGTCGCCTTCATATTATATCCATTCCTCTCTACCTTCCATTCTCGTCATCGTTTTGCCACACTCTAATTATGTTAAGCTCACAGCAGCAAATCGAACATTACAGCAAAATTCCACCACATTAAACTCCTCCTGCTGCCCCAATGTTCGCAAGAACGATGCCTTGTGGAAATAATCATTATGTGGCTTCAGGCGTCCCTCTGCTAAACTCTCAGGTCCTTCAGCATAAACCCTTTGACTTGTTTAGCATTGCAAACTTTTCAAGTTTCTAATGCAGCTCAAACCTTTTCTTTCTTCAAAGAACAACAACACCAAGTCAGTTTAGTTGGCTCAATAGAAACCCTTAAGGTCGTTAAGCGTTGCATTTATCCCTTTACCTTCTTGCTTGCATGAACTTGATCAACATTGAAGCTTGCCGAAAAGAAATGCGCATGTGAAACCCATCATTATTATATATGAGCACATGCGGCACAGGCCCCTTAAAAGGGCACCTTTATACTACTGAGAGATCCCAATGCCTTTGCTTTGCTTTACTCAAAGATGTGAAGTGCTTAAGGCTTGAGCAATTTTCCAAAACACTCAGCAGCCATCTCGTTCCTTGACAAGTCAACAGTGTGAGTTGGAAGGGAAAGAATCTTGAGAGAACTTCCGACAGGGAAGGTCTAATACAACAAACAGCACTGCTTACGCTCCTTTTGGGCCCCTCATCTAACTCTTTGGGCTTTACAGTAAGCAGAATCTCCCACATAGAAGCGAAAGCAAAGCTTTCAGTCCCCGACCGAGCCATTCATTTGGGTACACACTCACATTCCTATCCTTCTTCTCTTCTTCTTCTTCTTCATCACTTCTCTGAGAAGGTTTGAGAAATAAATTTTTGATCCCATTCCGTCTTTCTCTCTTTCATTATAACTATCACATTGTCTACACTCTACAGTTCGGACCATTGAAATCAAAATGTGAAATAATCATTGGGAAGAATAACAAGATAAGCTTTATCAGTGAGGATCCGCCGTGAGCCAAGTGACTGTCGTCATCATCATTATATAGAACAGCTTAAAACTCGATATTAGCTCATCGAGTTTTAAGCTTGAACATGTGAAAAAATTCTGCTGGAATTTGGACCAGTTGTATGTGAAAAATACAGGAGAAAGTGGGTTAATAAACGGGTGTGTTTGTCTTACTGAATGGCCGGTCCCCATATTCAAGTTCGGGAATACGGTGAAGATAAACAGGAGACAGTGACAAAGTGAATTGAGATTCTAGTCAAGGTGGATATGATGTGAGTGAGATGACAAGGACTGAGGGTTTAATTCTGAGTAATTGATTATTTTAATCCTTATGCAAGTTTGGGGGGCAAATAAGGAGCTATACATGTGCAGTAGTGAAGGGTCGACATGACCGTAGGCATTGATTTTTAAATAGAAAAATGCAAGGGACAGATTAAGGAACACAGCCACGGCTCCTCTAAGTGAAAGGCAAATAATATTCAGTGTGTTTCACCAGACCAGGGTCATCAAAAAATCCAAACTGTGGGACACAAGGCATTGCTACTGCATTGTCACCGTGTGTTGACTGTTGACTCGTGTGATTTTGTATATGAAAGGAATTGTGATTTTTATCAGTTGGTGATACCCCGGTCAAGGGGTCAGAAGATGGACAATGGGTAATTGTTTGAGCGGAAGTTCTAGCCGGGCTAATGGTGAAATTGGTGGAGCCAAAGTTGACAATTCGTTACAAGTGGTCGGTGTGCAGAATCCCGTCGGAATTCTGGGTGGCATTAATGAAGGAGTGGCCAATGACACTAATCCCATTCATCATATTCAAAATCATCATGTTCGTAATCCAAATTCACTTCCTCCGCTTCCAGATTCTGACAGCAATTCTCAAGTATGAGTTCTGTTTTTTTTATTTTGACATTTTGATTGTTTTATGAGTTTTAATCCATGATTTGCTATGACTTTTCGGTACATGCGCGATTGTTTTTGTTGGAGAGTTCTTTAGAAAAGGATGATTTTGTATGGTTTTTTTTACATGGCAGGGATGATTTCATTTGACTGATTTTGTGTTTGTACATATTTCAGTTAAGATTTTATTTCGTTTGATACTGGCATTTCTGTCAATCATGGCGGCTTACATTCTGAGTCATTTGGCTTGATTAATTTAGTACAGTATGACGCGCTGTGGTATGCTAAGAGAATTTAGAAATTATCCCCTTGGCTTGCCAAATTCATTTCCTTCGACCTACCTTGCTCATTGTTAACATGGGCATTGTTTTAAAATTCCATTCAGTCGTGTTACTAAGGAAAGTCCGCTCAAGTGGGCTCAACTCAGCAGCTGTTTGTCTAACTTTATCATATAGGATTCAATATCCTTTTAACATATTAATCAGAGAGTTCTTCACTTCGCTCCTGTCCTGTATATTTAGGACTCTTCTTCATCCGAAATTCATTCCATTATCAGCTACTGTATGTATTTATATTTGTCAAGTTGATAAGGAACTCAATCCCATTCTGTAACTTTACTATATGGAACCTTTAACCTTGTTTCTAGAATCCAGTAGTGACTAATGGAAAGGCACACATACACCCCTTTTTCTTACAGTTCCCTTCCGCAACAGCGGCTTTTTCTCGGAATCTGCTACATACATGTAGTGACTATCACTTGAAAATGATTTCACGGGCAATGTCAGGCTACAAGCCTTGATAAAGCTATCTACCCATAAAAATCCCTATACATGTGCTTTATATGTACAAATGGGAGGCTGGAGGCTCCCGGTGTTGTTCACCCCAAGTTCCCACACACTGCGGTTCTGGAGAACTGAAGGCAAAGCCTCATCGGATTTCATCCGTGCTCTCTGGCTCCCTCCGAATTTCTACGTTGCAACTTCCAGGAATTCCCGGGTCTTAAGGAACTTGGGACAGAAATGTTGTAATACATTGGCATGAGAGTGGCATTACATTGGAGAGGACTGCGAAGATGTGCGTGTTATGTGGGGAAAGGATCACCTCAACCCTTGTTGCTCACCACACTTGTCAAGGTTGAGCCGAGTTGATGGGATTATGATTATTATTACTACCAAAGCGTCTATTATTTCGTCTATGTACAAGCTGCTTTATAGGCAAACGAGTATTGTGTTGATCATCATTAAGGATTTGCATTCTTTCCAACTTGTAAATGCGTAACAGGCCGACTCGTGCGTAGTGTACAGATGATGATGATGACACTTGAAGGTGGATACGCATTAACCTGCAGTACACGCATTGTCATTATGCACACATGAGCAGTTTATAGCAGCTGTCAGTATGTACTTTGAGGATTTGAGCAGTTGTTTTCCCTTTGCTCACTCGGATAGAACCCTCAAGAATCACAGTATGGTGAAGGTAATGCACTCTGCGGTTTCTGCGTAGCAGCATTAAAAAAAATCAGACTCACCTTAATCATCTTACAAAAGCCAAAGAGAGTGAACAAATCCACATGAAAGGGTTCACATACTTCCGGCCATATACTATACGAGGTCGTGGAATACGCGCATTGCTTCGTCTTACAAGGAGGGCAAAAAACATTAAAAAGCAATGGGCGAGAATAGTTAATGAGAAGTAATGCTGCTCCGTTATCAAGGGGTTTTGTTCCATACTAAAATGGTCATAAGCATTCCAGGGCACATTGCAAAATGTCGTCGGCATACTGCACCACTCATTTTTTCCTTGTTAGGGCGAAATCCAGGATATAAACATGGGAAATACTGCTGGTGTCATGTTGGCAACAAAAAAAGAACGGAAATGGGAATTTAACTGGTGAAACATATAGTACAGCAATTTTAGTGGTCATCGTTTTTTTTGCTTAATTGTCTTCTTATGATTTCGAGAATGATGACCTGCACTAATGATACGAGAAGGAGAAGATTGGAGCGGTTTTTTGCTTATTAAATCGCACGGTCGTGTAAAAGGCAGTTAGTTCCTCGTGTCCGACTGTGATGACGATGGAAAGTTAACAAATGTGAAAATGGTAGACAGCTCACGCAGTTTTCAGCGGAGACTGGATGGATGGAGATTAATGAGCTTGTTTACGCTCATAATTAAGTATTTACAATTAGAATAAGTGCTAACCTCCGCTAACTTTTTGCCAGCTTTTGAAATGGTCCATGTCATCAGATATGAGGGACTGAAAATGTAGTGAGCATTAAACTCACGTGCGTGCCTTACTTATTTAGTACACGAGTAGAAGGGAGGGACTATACATAAGGAGTTTTTAGAAATAAAATTATTGAGCTTGCAGTAGTGTACTAAAAGATGTGAATTTAAACGTCTTGTTGTATGTGAAGGATTTTAGCATTATTGCGATGAAAATCATTTCCATTGAGTACACATCTGTACCACATACAGTAATACAGTTGAAAATAGGCCAATTTTACATTTCTTAAACAACAGAGTACATAGACTGACGTGAGTATGACTCAAGCTAGAGATCTGTGTCTGTAGCCATAAAACTCACAGTTTATGCAGGCTGTACAAGAGAAAGACAGATGACAATTAACATGCTATGCACGCGTCTTTGAGATATGAGAGGCATATAGAGACAGGCGGAAATTCACAAAGGCTACCTACAATATACGTGGTATTCAATCAATGTAATTTCTGTACAGTGTGTGATTCAAAATTTACTGCAAGGTTGATTAAATATATTTTGACGAGTTTAGGGAATTAAATTACCCAGTTTCACATCAGTTGATTAAAATGTTTAGTTCTAATTATATCCACAGATTTAGTAGGTACTTATGATAGGGACAAAATTGTCTATTACACCCTTTGTTTCAGACAGGTCTTGAAAAGCTAAGCCATAATCTCTTAAAAATGACAGCACAAGGCAATTACAAATCTTTGTACTCGTGTCATAATTCCTCAGAGGCAATTGGCGGTACTGAAAAGATGAAGAACAAGAGCAAAAGAACGTGACCCGATAAAGCCCAAAGTTTTTGTTTCAGTACGTACAGCAGAAAACAATGAGAGAGATTATCTGCAGTGCCGCATTCTAGCCGGACGTGGAAATTAGTATAAATAATAATAACAAGTTGAAAATGGATTTCGTTCAGATCACGATCAGGCAATTTGGCAAATTAATATTTGGTCCAGCCGACTATGTACAATGGGTGTGTGCAAAATCTTATTTCTAAAGGCGGAACAAAGTCACTTTTCCTCTGTAGTTGTCGAGGTTACTCTCATATACATCTTGTTTAATAGCCGCCACATATGTGAGGAAAACAATGTGCTAACAACAACAACAACAATAATCCTGCGACTGCGACCATATCTCCTCCATTCATTATATCATTTAATTCCTTTCCAAATTTACCATGATGGAAAGGCTGGTAATTGAGACTGTAAAGAAATTACTTTTGAAATGTAAAGTGCATTCGCTGCATTAGAATTCTTGAGTGATGACGACAGAGAATGTTGTGATGCTGAGAGGTGTGATTGTGTTGACTGATGAGCTTGCATGAGTTTGTAATAATGAATGAGTGGCGGCTGTCTATCTCTATCGCATGTAACATCCGTCAGTTTGAACACGATGTGAGCGAACACTGTACCGTCGCCACAAAGACGACCAGGATGACATGATTACATTTTAAAAACATGGTAGCATTTAAATTTAATTACAATCAAACAGGCTCCACTCCAATGCTCAAAGTATGTCAATAGGGAAGCCACAGTGGTTCTCTTGCTGCATCTTGTTGGAGCCGGACAGGAGGACAGATCTTCTTCACCACAGCACCCATCACAGTACGTAGACTTATAAAGGCATGTGCACAGTTAGTTACACAGTCGCGCATCTTGTGTCGCGCTATTATAACAGGATCCCACTCACAAGCTCATCTAGACTTTTGAAGCGGTTTTGAAGAGCAGGCTGAAACTATGGATAATATATGCACGGAGGAAAGTTGGCTCCCAATTCTTCTGATTATCATGATTATTATTGTTGTTCTTATGTGTTCATGTGGATATGCAGTGACATGAGAGCTGCTGATTATGCAGGCAGAAAGAATTCACATACAAGATCCTTGTGGTCAGTTTGTGTGGAAGATAAAAAGAAGTTCTGGCTAGCAGGCAGGTGGAATGGGATGAAATGAGAATGCTCGCCATTGATGTTTGTATTATGTGAAAAGGCACAAGTATATGTTACTTTATTATAGTCCCTGTACCCTCACTTATGTTTGCTTGGCTTCCTTTAGCACATTACATTGTCACACCGTGAAATAACCTTGGTGTGTCTGTGTGTTTAAAGTGTACTTGGTCAACCTACTAGACCAATTTACAGTAAGGTAAATATTTGCAGCTCTGCTCAGCTCCTTAAAGGATTTCCCCATTGTGCCCTTTGTATATTGTTGTGTATATTTTTGGCATCTCACTGCCTGCTGCAAGGGGTGATAAGCTTGAGAAATGTGTGTATGTGGTGCAAAAACGTGTTCATGATTATAAATGGAAAATGAATTTGATCTTTTGCTTGATAGCCTTACTCATTATCCCTCCGCTTCGCTGGTTGCTGAGTGAGCAATTTGGATGCATAAGTCGTCGTCCTCCTCCTCATCATCATCATCATCATAGAGATCAAACTCGTGCGTTTTTCTGTGAATATTTGTGCGTGTGTATGCTTCCTCTTGTACTTCTGAACGCTTTCTGCAGCTCGTTTCCTAAATGATTAAACTTATAAGAGAGAGGGGGAGATGAAAAAAAGAGCAGTAAATAATAATAGCACGGCGCTCTTGATTGTTTCAACGAAATTTCCCTCATATTATTATTGACTTTCTAGTGAGCACGAGCTAATTTGTTTCCTTGACAAGGCGGACAGTAGAGTGGCGACGAGACAACTACCGTACAAAGCATGTGGGTGGTATGAACGGCACTGTTCTCACTGAAATGTTACTCTGCTTGTATCTCGTTCGTGAGTTGTTTTTTAAAGCAATGTAAGACGTCCAGCCTACTGGGAACAGTATGTGAGGGAAGAAACTTCGGGTTGTTGTTATAATGATGAAGACTGACTTGGATTCATGAAGCATGTATGTAATATGAAGAGATTGGAACTAACTGTGTCCTCTTGTTTTTTTTTTCTGATCCAGGGCGTGCCAAATAATGCGACTGCAGCTGCTACAAGCAATGCAAGGATCTTCGTGGCTCTGTATGACTACGATGCTCGAACAGACGAGGATCTGAGTTTTCACAAGGGGGAACACCTGGAGATTCTAAACGACACACAGGGTGACTGGTGGTTTGCCAAGTCCAAGAGTACTCGTCTAGAGGGATACATTCCATCAAATTATGTTGCCAAACTTAAGTCGATCGAGGCAGAACCGTAAGTCTGACTGATTGTTGTAATCCTATACTCCCTTGGATATTTAACTATCCGTCATATCTTCTTTCTATTGTGTCACAATGAAATGTGATATGATCCGGATCTTCTTGCTCGTCATCAATAGGTCAATAAATGATATTTGCTCAGAGCGTTATTATCAGATTGTCAGCATGGGAGAGAGAGAGTAGAATGTTTAACGGTTACTTGAGGTGTAACAATTTATTCATCGCAGCTTTTTTATATTATAACCTGAAGTCAATAGGCCTTATGTGTGTTTATTATGTGTAGGGATTTGTAGGACGAATGATGTGTTACATGAACATCCGCTCTATAGGTTTATCGAGTACGAAAAAAGTTCATCACACAGGAAGACCACTATCCTTTCTGATGGCTTTGTTGGAGAGCCATTTTGTTTTTTCTATGGCAAAGGAAAGGACGAAGCGATGCATTACGCAATCTTCTGATGCTTGCATTAACTTTATTTGCTAGGGATGATGAGATTGAGAGGACGGAATCGAATGCATTACGGTGCGTCCTGTAGTTTGGCTTGGAGGGAAGGCGTCGTCGTCGTCGTCGGCAAAGTCCTTGTGGAATCTGACAATGTTTGTAGTTGTACAAACAGGTTTGAATGGATGTGGGAAAAATTATGATTATTTGATAATAAAATTTGCCTCAAAGGGTGAAATGGGTTTCAAATGAGCTGTACGGATTGGTGCGAACGTCCTTGTCAAAGGCTATCATGTGTGAATCTTATTAGAGAAGAGAATGCGCGGTGATTGTGGTGGCGGTGGCGAAAGAGAAAAGTTGTGGAAAAAATATATCTTTCACTCTTTAGAGCGTTATTGTGTGATTGGTGGAGAGAAAGAGACAGATGCTTCCTATTCCGATAAACCTGGAGCTTGTACAGTAAGAGTGATACGGAAGTAAACACATGGGCTAATCTTCTACCCCATCATTTCTGACGAGCATGGCACACATGCACCGCAGACACCCACAAACTGATCTCTTTATTGTTTTTCTTATGGGAACTTGGGTGGTTTTTTTTGGTGTCACTGTGGTAACCAGAGGATGGAAATTTAGCCTGAGGACACATGCATATGAGTTTCGGCATGCGATGGGAGCTCTATTTCACCTTACAAGTTTGTTATCAACATCGTGCTGGGTAAACTTGTTGGGGAAGTTTGACACTAGCCTTACAAAGGACATGCTATATATGAACGAGATTGAAACTTAATGATGGAATGACTGGGCCGGAAAATATTTGTGGGAAAATATTGTAAGCTTTGCATTTTATGACATTATACTACTTTAGTTCAAGGGCGTCAGATGTAAGACAATGATTAGGCGCTTTTATTCTCTCTCTCTCTGTCTCAAGCAGTTCCGTGGACAGGAACGTAAATGCATATCTGCTATTTGATTTGCACGATCTGACTGACAACTAAAATTATAACCACCTCGAGGCTATGATTTATGTATTGCAGCAACTGATTTGTACGTGTTATGTGCCAATGCTAATTACTGATATGGTGTTGTGATCACAGGTGGTACTTCGGCAAGATCAAGAGGATAGAAGCCGAGAAGAAATTGTTGTTGCCGGAGAACGAACATGGAGCTTTTCTCATTCGGGATTCGGAGTCTCGAAGGAATGACTTTTCCTTGTCAGTTCGGGATGGCGATACAGTGAAGCATTACAGGATTCGTCAGCTGGATGATGGTAAGGAAAGGGAATTGTGTTTCACATCTGTCTGATAAAACTGTGTGAGTTTGTTGCAAGAAAAGTTTAACACTCCTAATTGCAACACTTACTCGTTGAATCGTGTAGCGAGGAAACGTGCTCAAGGCCACAACTTCTTGCAACACAGTTTTTTTCAGAATTGTGCACTCAAAATCCGCATGTGTGGAAAGTATTGGTACTTATTGTGTTTGTGTGTGTATGTGTGTAAGCTCATCAGTGTGTGATGGTTTTACAGGTGGATTTTTTATTGCAAGACGAACAACTTTCCGTACACTTCAGGAACTGGTGGATCATTATTCCAAGGATGCGGATGGATTGTGTGTGAACTTGAGAAAACCATGCATTCAAGTGGAGAAACCAGTCACTGGAGGGCTCTCCCATAATACAAGGGATCAGTGGGAGATTGACAGATCCTCGCTCAAGTTTCTTCGCAAGCTGGGCCATGGTCAGTTTGGTGAAGTTTGGGAAGGACTGTGGAATAATACGACTCCCGTTGCCATCAAAACACTCAAGCCTGGTAATCATCATGCTCACCAGCATTGCATATCCTATCAGACATGCGTCGTTGTTCATTGCCCTCGGTTAATGCTTATGAATGACTAGGCTAACTAGTTATTATCATGATCCCTTTCAACATGTCAACCCAGTTCTTGTGGTTTTTGTGGAGGTAGATAGGATAGAAAAAGCGGATTATTTTCTGCATTATTACCTGACTCAAAGGTCACTACAACCGTTAGTCCTTGCCATGTTTTTTTATGCAGTCATTAATCAGTGTTAACAGCTTGCATCAGTCTCCGTCTTCAGGTCTTCCATCGGCTCTGGCCGTACACAAGATTGATCGTCAGATCGTGACTGTAGGTTTTGGTAAATAAAAATAAAATTGTAGCGAGACCCTTTAAATTGGGACCTTATGAGCTGTAAAATATTCCTAAAACAGAGTTAATTTCCCTGTCATAATTATTTTAAAAGGATTTAATGGTCTGTTTTATTGATACTTTGAAATTGTTAGCGTTGGATTTAATGGCTTAATGTGGAATATCCTGAGGCAGTACTTGGGGAAGTGAATACGATGCAGAGGACTTTGTATATGTCTTGCAAAATTTCAACGTTTTTTTTTTTTTTTTGAAATTTAGGTACGATGGACCCGAAGGATTTCCTGGCAGAAGCACAAATTATGAAGAAGCTTCGGCATCCGAAGTTGATTCAGTTGTATGCTGTGTGTACATTAGAGGAGCCAATCTTCATCATTACAGAACTTATGAAAAATGGTTCACTTTTGGAATACCTCAGTGGTGGTAAAGGACGCGGCTTGAAAGTAAGTATATATTGATTTTTTAACGCAGTAACGATTTCATTCCGTCGCAGATATTAGCGTGTGTATGACCTCAGGTTTCTCAAATTTCGAATTTCCCTTTTTACAGTTGCCTCAGCTCATCGATATGGCAGCTCAGATTGCTGGTGGAATGGCGTACTTGGAGTCTCAAAACTACATTCATCGAGATTTAGCAGCCAGAAATGTATTGGTTGGTGAATCGAACACAGTCAAAATTGCCGACTTTGGTCTTGCGCGACTCATTAAGGAAGATGAGTATGAAGCTAGACTAGGTGAGTTAACGAAAAAATATAAATGATTGTGTTACAAAATAATAAGAGATAAAAATTTCCGAGCTACAAATATTTTTCGGGTTATGTAGGAACGCGATTCCCCATCAAATGGACAGCACCAGAGGCTGCTAATTACTCCAAGTTTTCAATCAAGTCTGACGTGTGGTCCTTCGGTATTCTTCTGACTGAGTTAGTAACATGTGGTCGGATACCATACCCCGGGATGACCAATGCCGAAGTCCTGCATCAGGTTGAGCACGGATACCGGATGCCCTGCCCACCCGGGTGTCCGGAGCGGCTATACGATATCATGCTTGAGTGTTGGCATGCCGATCCCATGAAGCGCCCTACTTTTGAGACACTCCAGTGGAAGCTTGAGGATTTCTTCACTCTTGAGGGCTCAGAGTACAAAGAAGCTTCTGGGTACTAGAAAGCACTTTACAGAAAACCAAGAAGAATGTGTAATAAGAATCCAAAAGAAATATATGTAATACAAGTATTAGAGTTCTTTTTAGTAGACTATTGGCTCCCAATCCCGCTACATGAGGGTTCAAGCGTCGTCTCAGATTGTTCACAATTTAATATTACATATGATAACTACTAGTTTGCAGCCGATTATATGCCCGAGCACACAAAGCCACCTACACGTACATGTAAAACACACATTAAATGTACTTGTTATATACCATGCTAATCATAATTGTCATCATTTCGTAATAGGACATTTAATGTATGTGAATATCAAAATGATAGTGAATGCGAGTATGTGTCATGTGGTTAGGTGTCTGTGTTTGTTGGAAATTTTCGTATTTATTACTGTACTGATGAAAAAGATTCCTTGCCGTGTGACCAATCGAATTTTCACAAGCAGGGCGGGCTGTATGCATGATTTTGAGTATGTTTTAACTGACCTTGTGTTATGGTTCAGCTGGTGCGTGAGTTAGGTTCTCAATGTTTTTTCCTCTATCTCGTCTTCATCTAAATGCCTTCCACTGACGATAGTGCGAGTTAGTGAAAAGATGGTGGCGGAGGAACGTACAAACATGACTTCAAATTATCCAACATAGGTCCAACGCACTGTGTTAATCGACACTGACATATGAGAGCACACATGAAGTAATTCTTCCCCATATCATTTCTCGCAGTTCATTGTAATGTTGATTGCCGCATTTAGTTCAAGTGTGTTTGATACGAAATTGGAACGAAAGCATGTGGGATTAGCTTTTCGTATAAACTAATAGTAATGCTACCGCCACGTATTGGCTATACTTGAGATAATGCAGCTTTTGAACTTAATCGTCCCTAAATCACAAAAGTTTCAGAACTTCAATGTATTCCTGTAGCAAGAGTTGCTAGTAGTATGTTCAATGTGCTTAACACAGGATCGCTCATCCCTAGTTAATTATTCAAAGCGACGAGTTCCCCGAGTTGAACGATTTAATTCACACTTAGCTATGATTAAGCTGAACTATACATCTGTATCCTGATCGTTTACAATTCTTATTGATTGTAATACTGTCGTAGTAGTGAGCTATTTATTACCTTTACAATAAAAGATTTTTTATTGAAATTCATGTTTTTCATTCAAGTCATGTGAATCTCGATGCGCAATACACGTTTCGACGTTGGACAAACGGTATAGAATTACTCGATCCACGTCTATCTCGGAAAGAGGCGCTGAGCAGAAAACTACAGATAATCAAATTCTAGTGGACAAGACTGCCAGCACGGCAGTATTCCATTAGATTATCTTATCACTTGCCTTTTACGTTATTCATGCATTATGTTAATTATTATAATCATGAAAGAGAATGACGTTCGGACACAAACATATTTCTACTAGAATCCCAATAGCACAACATTTGGCGAACAATGACTGGAGGTTGGCTATTCCTATGCAACTTGGTGAAATGTCGATTCCGAGTGAATAACAAACCTAGGGCCCTTGGTACCTGAAGATCTTCCTTGGCAGACCCAGTGCGCTCATGTAATTTTCAAAACGGCATGACTTCGTCGACGTTACACCACATCCCGTTCTGCATTTTCTGAAGTTCTTGGCGAAATCGCGAAGTTACTGAAGATATAACACATCAATCATGCTCCGAAATTCGAAAGTTAAACTGTCGGTATATCCGCTCTCCTCGATTACAACTACACAGTTTTAGCCCCTCTCGGAACGAGATATGAGTGATCGTAACTTTTTTGTATTAATCGCTGATTTGTAAGCAATTTTACGCTCGATTATCCCAATTGCTTCTCAGTATTACTCGTTCAGTAATGTGCATATAGACGTATGTAGAATTCTAAAACTCGATATGTCTTCCTTGAAACATGCATCATTTCATAATCCTTAGTGCTTACGGACTTGTAATTTTGCATCCATGGTCGACCGACGCAAGGACGGAAATATTTTTAATTCACTTACTTATAATCATCGGGCATGGATGGGTGACCGTCTACTCAAGACAGCAAGAGCGCAAAAATTCACCCCTCTCTTTCTGTACGACTTCAGTGATCTGGTGGCCCGTGGGGACTAAGAGATCATGCCGCCACGGTCGCCCGTCGCCCTACACTACCCACGAAAATGTCCGTTAATTATTTTTGAGGGACTACGTGCAAATGGGTCATAGTAGAGACAGAGTCACTACGAGCAAAATTGGAGTCCAAATGAGGGACCATTTAAATAGGAGTATTTGGCATCCCGCACTCCGCACTGGTCTATACATATCTTGACCCCGAAATCAGGACAATATGTAATGTAATATACATAATGTACTGTGGTATGTACATAATGTAATTATTAAATGAGAAACTGCTGACCCCTAAATCAGGACATGTAAGCGCCCTACACTCTAGTCCAAAAAATACCTTACCTTATAATGCACTTGTCTCAATATACGTACATAACATACCTGACCAATGTGAAACATCGATATAGGCCCGCTGAATAAATTTTTAGGTGCAGATTTTTAATTGAAGAAATGATCCTTAAATTCAAGGTGCAGTACAAGACTAAGACTATAACTCCTGAAGTGGTTTCATCGGTATTAAGAGTTAACCCTTGTCCTGATCCGACTTAAAATCATCAAATTTGCCTTGAAAGCCAGAATTACTTCTCAATGAATGACCAGCTGTGGGAAAACGCCCATTGTAACCTTGTCCGTATGGAACAGCTGCTGTAATATACCCAAAAAGATTTCCATGTTGACGACCGGGGCACTGTGAATGAGTGCTGATGCTCACACAAACAAGTAAGAAGAAATCTCAAAGCTAAAGGGCTATTCTCGAATAAACAAGAAACATGGCAAACGTTTCCATGATAAATTTTCCCAGTGCAGGCAGAGTTCCTCAATGAGGTATATGCACGACCGCAGCCACAGGAGTATTCAAATCACACTGCATCCTTAAAAACGTCCGCAAAAAAACTTTTGGGTGGTGCGTCGATATTTGAAGAAGAGCCTTATCGTTGTAGCAACACATGTGAGACCCAATATAACAGGAGAACTTGAGAAAATACTTCAACTGAAACATAAATAGTTGGTGATACGCACAAGACTCATATTTGCCTCGAAACTTCCAGGGTTTTCGCTTGAATCGCCCGTATCATATCATAGACCCGATTGAATAAGCTGAGATGATAGTCAAGTTCTCCTCCTAACGTTTCATTGAGACACTTTGACATATTTATATGTTGACCACTGTAATAATAATACTACGCCCGAACGAGGAAAACTAAAATTTTCCAAAGCCTAGAAGACGCGTACACTGGCCATGTATACCAATCTCACAACTTGGAAGTTTCATTCATCAGTAGTAAGAGTCCCTCATATCCTGACCCTGAAATCCCAAGAATATGCCAAGCACATGAAAAATCTGATGTAGCACAGTCTAATTAGACGGTAAACCGCCAAAACAAGAGCTATGAAAACCCTAATCAGCACCCTCCTCATTTCGAGGCCAGGATCCGAAAGAACTCTGCAGCTTCACCCGCACAACAATTCCAGCATACGCAATTAATAGCGAATAACAACATCTTCATCGTCCAAAGCAAGCAAGAGTAGGTCCTATGCAACCCTGTAAATAGAAGACCCAAACCTCGGAAACTTTTCCCTT
Organism: Deuterosminthurus bicinctus; assembly: GCA_034698825.1. NCBI lineage: Eukaryota > Metazoa > Arthropoda > Collembola > Symphypleona > Bourletiellidae > Deuterosminthurus > Deuterosminthurus bicinctus. The sequence goes on along the minus strand of JAQIWI010000394.1, from coordinate 1,650 downwards.
GCAACTGCAACGAAGCAATAGTTGCACAAAAGCATCAAACCCACATCATATACAACAACCATTATTCCAAAGTCGTTATACTGTCCATCTACTTTAAATTCTACAATAATCAAAGCGATCACAGTATCCTACGCCCATGAGCGATGCATACGGTCAATATGGAGTCGAAAGGTATACATTCACGAACGCTTAAAACCTTCATAAATAATTCTCCTTGCGCCGCCTACCACTATTATTTTGAGCGCTATGGCGACGTCAACATGGCAACAACGGCTACATCCAACGACATTCCGTCAAAAAACTTTGCTTAAGCCCAAGTTCCTGAAAAAGTTCTGGGTACGAACGTTGGTATTACATATGTACGTAAGAGTTACTGGAAATGTAGATTGTGAGCAGTGACTTGAAAGTTGAGAGCGAGGGTATGCCATGCCAGGATCCTATAAAGCTCGTGATGAAGCAATAAGAAAGGAATCGAGTGCGCAGGAGTCTTTGCGCAGGAGAGCCGTACAGCAGCTGTGTCCCTCCCCTTGCTTGTTGTGGTTCCTCTGTATGCTGTGAACCCCCAGTCATGCCGTGATTCCCTTTACACGAAGGAGTGTATGAGCATTTGCTCCAAAAATTCATTATTAATATATTATATTTCTTGAGGCGAAAACTAATGAATATTTTGTCATCTCCAAATTTTGTGTGTGATTCCGGTATGAATTGTCAGGGTGACAGAATGTGATTCATTGTTATTGCTCTTACGTAAACACACCAGGCAAAGTTCCGCTCCCTTTGTTTTCTTACGTGAATCATTTTCTCTTTAACCAAGGTGACGACGCAGACAAACGAACATTAGCGCCATGGCTCTAGTAGCGGAAGCGACCGCAGCGGTCTCCACGGCCACTTCTCCAAATCTAGAATTACTCATGGAGTCGGATGGTGTGTCGTTATCATCCAGTGAAATGTCCGCAACAGAAGGCACCGAAGTATCCACTGAAGAATCAGCCAATGTGTCAACTAACATGAGCGAGGATGGAAATCAGGTCATCACATCGGAAGTTAATCTGGAACAGATCGAAATGGAGGCCGTGGAAATTAGTAGCGTTCAACAATTAAGCGAAGACGGTGCGGAAGAGATGACTGTGGAGCCCGCCGAAACCCGTGCGATTGTGGATGCTGCTAACAATGAGGGTGCCAATAAGGAAAACTCACTGGAAGAAAGTCCGGTAATACTGCCGGGTAATACTGTAGAAGTGGGTAGCAGCAGTATGGAGGAATTGTGTCCAATGAGTCAGTGTGAAATATTGACTGAGGAAAATGTAGCTGCGGAAGAAATAAAGCCGGCTGACTCCAAGGATAAGCTGCCGGAGGACGTTAAAATAGGGAAAGACACAAAATTATTCGGTTGTGTGAAAACGGAAATTGACAAATTAGCGCATAAATCCCACACCGGCGTATCATCCTTGATGGATGTTAAGAAAGAGCTGTCAGGAATTGTTTGCGAATTGAAAAGAAGTGAGCTGGAAAGTTTAATTGTGGACAAATTTATCGAAGCCATAGCCATACATTCGGATGTGGGGGCACTGAACCAGAAATTAATACAGTGCAACACCGTCAAGGACCGATTATTTCATAAAGTCTCCAGTTTGCAAGCGCAGGTATGTA